>JAQGCY010000035.1:0-38719 GCA_034700645.1 Xenylla mediterranea | reverse complement strand
AGTTCTTGAGATATTTAATTTTTAGTGGACCAGCCTCGTGACGGGGAACGGATATAGGCTTGTGTATAGTTAAATGCAAGTTGTAAGTATATTTTCCATAGCAACAACGTCACAGCAGGCTTTAAACGACTTTAGTGTTTTCATGTTACCTACTTTTACTTCAACTTCAATATCATCCAAGATGGTAAACCTCATGGAAATTGGAGTCAAAGTCACTGAAGCTTTTCATTTTGCTTGCATTATAATGCTTGGACTTTTGATTGGAAAAGGAATATTATCTGTGCTTAAAGCGTGTCTTTCTGCATTTGTTAGTAAATTGTTCTTGAGCAGTATGGCACTTTATTTATTGGCCTGGTTGATTACACTTATGTGCAACTGTTCCCAATCACCACCATCACCATAGTCCGGCTCAAGTGGAACTCCAAAATAGTGAAACAATTAACATAATAAGACAAAATGCAAGAAAACAAATCCAATGAAAAATCTACAGCCAAAAAAGTGAATATTTGAAGACATTAAGGAACAAGAAATGAGAGGGGTAAATATTAATAAGTAAATTGTATATAAGCACTTAAAACTAAAAGATCTTGCACGCAACATGTAAATAATTATAATTTATTGAATGAATAAATCTAACATATAGTAAACACTAGATGAATGCTTGCTTATGGTTATGACAAAAACCCTTTTTTGACCTATGTAGCAACTAGCAACTAAAATTCTATCCATTAGATAAAAAAAATTAATATTTAATTATATTTTAGTTGAGCCTCATTTGCATATGGATGGAAATAATCTGCTCATAACCCCAAGTAATGAATTTTGCATTAGAACACAACCTGAAATTAATGAATGTTGTCGAGCTCATGGAAGACCTAAAGGTGGATGGTGGATCATGTACGAATGATCATGCATTTTGTAATTTAAATTTAATTGCCACATTTCAGACCAACATTTTGTAAGGATAATAGGAAATGAAACCAACGATTTTAATTCATAGTTTACATCAGACCGATTTCGGCTTCCTATTTTCCTTAAAAAGTAAACATTATAATAATTAAATGTTTGATTGTCTTATGGTGCTATAAATTAAGTACTTATACCTGATAGAAGAGCAGCAATTACTTTATATAATAGTATGTAGGACTAAAAAACTGGTTGGTTGAGCTTTGTCCTTTATCAAACTTTTCAACAATAAAATTGTAATTTCAACCAAATTCATCAAAAGCTTTTATATAGATTAATCATCCTATTCCTGTGCAAGATGGTACAATTGCATTAGGCAGATGAATATATTTGTTCACAAAGGTGTGTCACAACTTCCGTTTGATATCTTCGAACCAAATATTCAGATGATGGATTCATATCAAGCACGGAACAGGAATTTTAAGTAGAGCTCTGCTGTAATATAAATACGGCCAATATGGGATCTAAAATTTTGAATACAAAGGAATTTGCACCAACAGATCCAATTTTAAGATTGCTAACATTTCATAAATCTCTTTATACATTACCGATAGATTTTCATTACAACGAATATGAAAATATTTACGTTATCTCAAGAAATTCTAAGCGGAAAGTATGTTTAAAAAACTCGTCTTAACAAACAGCAATTCATTTATAACAAATATTTTGTTTTTTCTTATTTTTTAGTACATATCGGTTTTGATCTATTTGATTTTCTTAAGTACGCATTGTTCAAGATTTGCAAAGGAGATATATGGAGAGTTGTGGAAATCCGATCCACTGAGGCTATTCCAAATTGCCAAAGTTCTTGGGGATGGAACACACACAACTTGTGTTGCATATACGTTGTTTTACAAGAGCGAGCAATTGATTGATTTAATTAATTTTCTTCATTTAAAAGGATCTTTTATTTCGCCATGCTTTCCGAAGGGTGATCAATGGGTAATATTTTTCGGATGATGAAAGTCTTGCTTTGTACAATAATGTCATTATTTTAGGGTATCAGAATTGGGAATATCGCATTTTATGCTACAATTATAACATTTCTATTATTACGCTTCATCAGTCCAATTCATACAAATAATTGGGAAATCAACTCTCTTCTTTTGGAATCATTTGCTGAGAAAGGAATGAGTTATTTTCCAACTGAATTGAATATTAAGGACGAGAAAGTTGTTTGGTTTGGAATAATACTTTATGTTGTTGTAAGGATTCTTGGGGCGATCATTTGGTCATTCGGAGATTGGGGAAATCTTGTTATAGGTTTAACATTTTACAAAGCTGTGAAACATTTTGAAGAAGTTATTCGAGAAGATAGATTACATACAGATGAGGTTGTAACAAAACAAAAATGTCAATTATATTTGTTTCTATCTGTGTCATACTGAATGCAAATATTTTTTTTAGATTTTGAGATATTACGCCGAACTTAAACAATTGTGTACCAAAATAACTAAAGTAATGGGATTAATGATTTTTTCTTTGTGTTTACCACTCCTGCCATATTTTGTTACAAACTTCGTAAACTTTTTGTATTTTGACAACGTAGTGGAGCTATTGAAAATGAATATTACATTTGCAATACTTTGTTCATCACTTCTAGTTTTCACTTGTGTAAATCTTAAGGTATGCTAATGTTGTTTAGATATTCTAAAACTTTTGTCCGAGTAAGGAATCTTAACTTTTAATTACAAGTTTACATTGAAAATGAATTATAGGCAACAGAAGCTACGGAAATTGTTCTATCAACCCCAAAGTATTATCGTGAAATACCTCCTTCTGAATTACAAATCCTTTTACATGAATTTCATAACAATAGAATTGCAGTTTCTGGATTAGGTCTTTTTAAAGTTACATCCGGATTTTTAGGCTCGGTATAAAAAAAATCATTGATTTTATTTCATACGTAAAACAACATTCAAATTAAGATAATAACATTCCATTTGGTATTATTTGAAATTCATAGATCACCGGTCTCATCTTAACTTTTGCAGTAATATTCATTCAATTTCAGCAAGACAAGAGAACAAGTACATCGAATAATTCTTAATTGCATTATTTAATGTTTTATGGCAAATATCTTAATTTAATCGAAATGGACAAAGTAAATATAGAATATGAATGAATATCAATCGAAATCAAATATCTTTATAAAGTGTATTAGATTAGAAATTGGGTTTTGGGTATACGAAAAGAGCCGAATCAATTTCTATTAAGGAGAGTATATTAGAATTAGATTGCCTGAATGAAATCAACTTGTCATTATTTTATGAATAATGATTGGGGTGTGGTTGGTGCCATTGCCGAAGACCCGCGGTGCGGTCAGATCCGCTTGTCATATCAGCGCTTCAGCTCCGCTCCGCTCATCATGAATTAATCAGCACTTCCGCTCCGCTCTTCATAAATTGATTAGCGTTTCCGGCTCCGCTGCGCTCACGGTGACGACGCGACCTTCCACTTCTCATAACCATGTTTAAGCTTCACAAAGTTAGCGTGCCCTATGGACTTGCCATCTACACATGAAAATTGGCAATTTCCAAACTCAAACTCAAAATTCAAGGCATAGAGATAGAGAATGACAATACAAAAAATTCTCGTTCATTTCATTCAAAAGAATCGAGACGGGTTTCTATAAAGGTCTTCCTTGTCTGTCAGTTCTCTAACTCAATTGTCTTACCGGTGTCAATTTTCTCCGAGTGCGTAACTGGACTGTCACCCCCACAAACACCCCCATCGTCACTCAACCTCATAAATTTTATTCAGATTAAAACAGTCCAAATAAGTCAGTTCATCTGGAATTTTAACCGGTGTTTAAAAGCTAATTAAAATGGCCAGTGCTAAAGTACTTCCGCAAGGTCCACCAGGAGCTGGACCAACTCAATTGGCAACTCAACCACCTCTTAATGGTAAGAATGGAATGATTCATTGAGTTTTATTGTCAATCAGAATCCACAGTTCACATTGACATTGACACTGTTTGTTTTTACTTTCTAGATGATGAGAATGAAATCAATGAAGATAGTATGACAAAGTTAGCTGAACAATACAAAGAGTCCAAAGATTCCAAAGGATTTGAGTCCCTAATTCAAGAGCTTCAACGAAAATTACCAAAAGCCCAAAATGCAACAGTTTCCAAAGCTAAAGCAGCAAAATGGATTCGTACGCTCGTGGACATGTTTCTTGATACTGGTAAAGCTCCAGTTGAAGCACAAATCCGAATTTGTACAGATTGTATCAATTGGGCACGAGATGAGAAACGTTCATTCCTTCGTCAATCCTTGGAATGCCGATTAATTCAAGTTTACTATGAAAGTAGTAATTACCAAGATGCTCTGGGTCTTGGTGGAGTTTTACTCAAAGAATTGAAAAAAGTTGATGATAAGAATCTTTTGGTTGAAGTCTTACTTTTGGAAAGTAAAACTTATCATGCTTTGGGAAATTTACCAAGAGCAAGAGCAGCTTTGACTAGTGCACGTACCACGGCCAACTCAATTTATTGTCCACCGCTTATGCAAGCCGAGTTGGATTTACAATCAGGTAAGATTTAGATTCAATTGAAAATCAAATGGATTCGGAGTTTTAGTTTTAACTGGGAATATTTGTTGTTGATTAAAATTACAGGAATTCTTCATGCAGCAGATGAAAAGGATTTTAAAACAGCCTATTCCTATTTCTATGAAGCTTTTGAAGGACTTGATAGCATTGATAGTCCCAAAGCTCTTACAACTCTCAAGTACATGTTACTTTCCAAGATTATGCTTAACACGTAAGTTTATTTCTCCAGACTGGATTTATAAGCTTTCATTCAGAATCCTAATATTTGGGCGCTATTCTATCTTTCCAGGCCAGAAGAAGTAACTTCTCTCCTCTCTGGAAAACTTGGACTGAAATATAGTGGGAGGGATTTGGAAGCAATGCGTGAAATTGCTAAAGCCGCACAAAAACGTAGCTTAGGTGACTTTAATAAAGCTCGTGCAGATTTTAGATTGGAATTGGAAAATGATACAGTTATTAGCTCTCATTTGGCTACAGTTTATGATAAAATGATGGAACAAAATTTATTACGGATTATTGAGCCTTATAGCAAAGTTGAGGTATGAAGCGGAATGTGAATCAGACTTTGTTTGGAAAACTGTATTTTTAAAAATCTTTCTTCTTATATTGCAGATTACTCACGTTGCTAAAATCATTGGCCTACCCCAACGGAATGTTGAAGAGAAACTTTCTCAAATGATTCTGGATCATAAATTAGCTGGAGTTTTAGATCAAGGGGCTGGTCTCCTTGTACTCTTTGAAGCAATGACTGATAGTAAAGCTTATGAAGCTGCACTAGGACTCATCCAAAATATGGGCAAAGTTGTTGATGCACTTTATCATAAGGCTAAACGTCTAACGTAAACTTTTTAGTGTCAGCGAGGGAGGAAAAATCAATGTGTTTTCTAATACAACTTATCAAAAATAATATACACACATACTTTAAGTACTAAAATACGATTTGATTTTTATTTAAGCATAGGGCAAAGAAAAGGGTAGGGATTGGTAAAGGAATCTGGCTAATTTAATTGAAAATGTCATCGTATTTGAATATTTTCAAAATTTCAAAGGTTACTAATAAAAATCAAGAATGTATGTAATGTATGTGAAAATTGTAAGGGTTTTATTTGTCGAATACTTCAGATCCTCAGATGTCAAATTCATGAATTCTTTGTTTTTAAGCTGGAATCACTGTTAAAATTTTGCATTTTCGATGTGACATTAGCATACTCCATTTCCATACAAGTCTATGTATGAGTTCTCCAGTGAGTTTACAATTCTCCATGTACTTCGATGTGAGTTTTCACATACTTTTCGAAACTTCTGCAATATTAAACCAAGATACAACCAAATATAAACCCTGATATTTCTTTCTTTTTCAGTTTTATTAAATAAACCTTGACTTGCTTAATTAAATTATGTAGTACATATACTCTCTACCTACCTACACTTTTACAATTATCATTTATCATATCATATACATCAAGTTTCATGTTCTTCATAATTAATACAAATACAAAGACGTCAATTCAAAAAAGTTTCTCAGTATTTTTTAGTAGTAGTTCAATTCAATTGAAATTGCAATTTTTAACCTTAGATAGATCTTATCCTTATGCTTAATGGAAAATAACCAACCAAAACTAAGTAATTCGCATGCAAAAAAATTGCACAGTTCAGTTGTACATACATACATACACGCACACACAATATATATAGAAATTTTTTGTTTGTTTCAAATAAAAATACACATATGTATCCGTAGGACTATATTTTGTTTTAAATTTAATGGAAAAATTCTACTGATAAATTCAAAATGACTTTTTACTAAACTTGGATTCATTTTAGAGCGATTGTTTTGTGGATTTTTTTAAACTTATTCTTACTTCAACACTTTTACTTTTCAGTTTCAAAATTTTTTGGTGTTTGGTTCCGGATTTGCTTGGATTTTTAGGGGAGACAGGACAAAGTATAAAAAAAAAATGAAAATTAATGGAGGAATTTACATTTACATTTTTTTAACGATTAGCATTTTTAAGTTGGTTAGATAACCAGTCCAATCCTTCATAAAGCCCATCCCCTGACGTGGCACAAGTGGCTTGAATATACCAATTTCTATTCCGAAGCGAGTGTAGACCCAATTTATCCGTAATTTCTGCAGCATTCATAGCATTTGGTAAATCCTATAAGAAAAATATACCATTAGTAAATCGGTCTTAAATCATATAAAGTGATTATCATGATTCTTACTTGTTTGTTAGCAAAGATGAGAAGAACAGCATCTCTGAGTTCATCCTCGGCCAACATTCTCATTAGTTCTTCACGAGCTTCCCCAATACGTTCACGATCATTTGAGTCAACAACAAAAATCAAGCCCTGAGAAAAATAGATTCATTGTAAAATACACAGTTAGTTAACTTTTACAATCAATCAGGGATTTCTACAATACAATCTCTAAGGTTCGGAATGAGTTTACAATACATACCTGTGTATTTTGGAAGTAATGTCTCCATAATGGTCGGATTTTATCTTGACCACCCACATCCCAAACCGTAAAACTAATATTCTTATATTCCACTGTTTCAACATTGAATCCTGGGAAGAGAAAATGAAAGGAAACATTACATCATTATTAATTGGAGTGTTTAACTGTTGATTCACAATCACATTGTCAATTGCCAAACCCACGTAGGTAATTAAAATTATACGTAAGTTTAACAAATGAAAGTGAAAGTTTGCTAATGCTTGACGTTGACAGAGACTTACCAATTGTTGGAATTGTTGTAACAATTTCACCCAACTTCAATTTATATAAAATCGTTGTTTTACCAGCAGCATCTAATCCAACCATAAGGATTCTCATTTCCTTCTTTCCAAAGAGACCTTTGAATAAACTTGTAAATACGTTTCCCATCTTTATTTAGTTTTTGGCTGGAGATTGAATTAAATAGGGTTAAAAAAAGATCCAAGTACTCGTATTGATTACAGGAGGATATGAACTGAATTAAATAAACAAGTGTGTAGGTTAGGTTCCTCAGTCTACAAAGAGAAAGAAAATATAATCAATTAATTAATCGTAAATTCAAAATTCAACGCTGATTGATAAGAGTAAAATAAACTACTAGCTTTCTAAATCTAAGCTTGAGAACGCCAAGACGATTCATATTTCAATCGCTGAGATAATTCAGCAACTAGGAACATTAAATAAAGCCTTATCACAGCACCGGTGGCGAAATTATAGCCTATTGGTGTGTTCCACGTTTAGGTAGGTAGCCTTAGCTCAGTAATGGTACACTTTGTTACAATCAAAACACTGTCGACTGACTCATCCGAATCAGATATGGCCAGATTATCTTCTAGCATGCGGATGTGGAAGTGGGTCTGGGTCACCAATCATCAACAATTTATGACTCATTCACCATTCATTACCCAACATTTTTGGAATTCCGAACTATCCATATGCATCCACCCACCCATTAGACAATAATCAAGTTATTTTATACGTATGTATGTAAGTAGCTTTGAGAATTTTCTACCATATTGTTCCTTGTTCCACCTTAAATCTACTAATTGGACTACCATGGCTTATAAATTAAACTAATCATTAAAACTTTTACATTTAACACTGACTTACCAGCAGGCAGGTGGCGATGGATTGACAACTACGTCACAGCAGTTCACTATAAAACTAAGTAGGTGTGAGGGCAAAGCCGGTAATGGACAAGAGGACAGGACTGGGACTTTAAATGCCAATTGTTGAACTATGACTATAAGTGAGCTACAACAATATGAATCAAACGAAATCAGCCGATCCTCATGAATGAATTGTTGATTCTGATGATGATAAATTAATGGCGAATTGGAGCTGAATCTGAACTTTTGACTGACTTACACTTCACTGTGACTGAAGAAGACAGTGAAACTGAACTACCTACCTCAAAAACGTAATGTAGAAAGAAGGAAGACAGCGACAGGGTTATAGGCAGAGGCATAAGGATTTTTTTTACTCTCTACCTCTACTTCTACTGCTGCTATGTCTATAGGCCACGTCACGCTTCTGTCTCTGTATAAAAACTGACTCAAGAATTCCCTATAGTAAAATTCCTAATGCGCACGAACTCTACTATACTTTACTACTCCTTTTCCTTATGTCATCCTTTTCAGGCGAAGGTGGACAAACCCTTCGTTAGTGGGTCTAGGTCTGACCGGACACGAGTCCGAAACTTTCGACTATAAACTATAAACTATAAATATATATAATTATATGTGTCCACTCGAAGTCAGGAAAAAACAGGTACACATGTCAGGAAAAGACTACAACGTTGATATAGTGAAAGCGAGCTAGGACTTTACTTTTCAATATGATTCTAAAACATCAAGAACTGGTGAGGTTTTGAAGTTTAATAGAGCCACATTTAGATACGATTGAACGGTTTCTGTTCGAAAAGTTCTAGTCGAAAAGTCACTACTTGGAAATCAGAGCTTGAACGGCTAAATATAAAGTATAAGTTTTTACTTTACTTCCATTCAACCTTTCTGGTCTTACTTCTTGCCCTTAATTAAATGTAATCTAACTATTTTGGCAAATTGTTTGGAAGTCTATGAAGAAATTATTAGATTAAATCTTAATTGACCATTTTGGCATATACATACCTATCAATGTTGTGAAGTATGGAGGCACTACCACTGTATGGAATCGAAGTACTGCCCGTCTACGACTTGAATACATAGCTGAAAGTGCAACTTTAACATTACGGTAGTTTATAATCATAAGGGCACTCTCAAATAGGACGCTTTATGACTTTGTTACAGTTATAACTATTTTTAGGGCTTAAAAGTAAGCCCTTCAATGGCAATTTAACAATGTAATTTGTTAAATACAATGAATAAACTGAAGTAAAGTCCAATTAACTTGTCAATAGTTGATTTTATGTGGAAAACCTTTTAAGTTTATCGTTTATAAGATTAGTCACTCAACAGGCAGTTGAGTGATGCCGATGGAATTGAAAATTGAGATAGATAACGCTTTTTACTTCTAGTAGTATAGTAGCTAATAAAATGCATAGAAATTAGAATGAAAAAGAAACAGATTAATTAATCGTTTACTGATTACTGTTATAAACACGGAAATTCCACACAACACATTGCAAAGTAATTTAATTAACTGTAGAAATGGAATTAATGAATACAATTAACACAAGGATTTCTCTGTTGTTCTAAACTTTTATAAGTATAAAACTTTTGGATTTGCAATTGCAAGGCGAAGGCCTAGGCAAAAGTTTACCATACCTTACACTTAAAGCCAAAGAAATGTCCAATTGAAAATTGATTCTTTATCACAGCTATTCTTTTTGTTAGAATTAGAGCATTTGAACTGAAGATTGTGAAGAAATGCTTTCGGTCATCCCATTTGCAATTTTGAATTCTTCTTGTAAATCATTCAAATAAATAGACATCAAGTGTGTACTAACTGAATGATTGTGAAATTCTCTGGCAGCCATAAACAATTGAACACCCAACAAATATCGGCTTTGTTTAGATGGAATCTCTTCACTTTCATTATCATTAGCTGAGTTTCTCTATAATTTAGAAGAAATTATCGTTATCCTTTCATTTATGAACTACTATATGTTTTGTTACTCGTACCATTCGATGTTCCATAATCCGCTGAGCTAATTCCTTTGCCCTTTGGACGACATGGGTTGGGTAGGAGGAACAGGATGTTAGTTTTAGTCCATAATATTCCACTTGTGTAACTCCGCGTTGGAGAACATGTGTATATTCTAATTTCGTTGCATTAGAACCACTGTCACCATTATTGTCATCCACGGCAATTCGAGATTCAGGCTCATATTCCACAGTCTCAAGTCGATAACTGTAAAACAAAGATTATGAATGAACCAGATATTAAGTTAAGCAGGATTAACAGTGTGGTAGCTTACTTTAGGACATTAGAATATAGAGACTCCAACTTGGTTAGAAATAGGAAATGAGTTGCAACAAGAATGAACGCTTTGGACTGGAGGAGTGCTTCTACCAAAGCCCATGACATGGCAGTTCCTTCTTCAATTGATGTTGAACGTCCCAACTCATCAATAATAATTAAAGATTTGTCATTTACGTTTTTAAGGATGTAATTCATTTCAGTCATCTGTAAATAAATATGAAAACAAAATTGTGAAATATTCTGAATACTCTAATTTTAACAGTATAAATTCTAAAATTCTTACTTCGAGGGCAAATGAGCTCACTGCACCTTCAATACTATCTCCATTTCCAATTCTGGAAAATATACGATTCACAAGTTTAAATGTTGCAGCTTCCGCTGGGACATAGGAACCAATCTAAATATAAACAGTATAAGCGAACTATTGTCAAGATGCAATGTATTACAATTCTCTTAAACTTTTGAACTAACCTGAGCTAAGATTTGCAGAGTTGCAATTTGCTTTAAGAACGTTGTTTTACCACTATTGTTTGGGCCGGTCAAAATTGCAACATTCGTGTCATTTGTTATAAGCTGAAAATTAGAAAGATTGTTAAACTAAAAATTCTCACTACTAGACTTGGTAGAAAAAGCTACTTACAATACTATTGGGTATAGTTGACTCATTTTTAACAATTTCCAGGACTGGGTGTCGAGCGAGCGTAATTCCGGTTGAGTCTGGGCTAAACTCGGGACGAACAACGTTCGGTGTACTGATTGAAAAATGCGCCAAGGAATACAGGACATCCAATTCTGCCACGCCATCACTAATTCCATACAAACTCTGGATGTCTTCACGAATTGTAGATATTAGCTCAGTAATTATCCTGCAAAATACGATAAAAATAGTTTTAGGTCCAAATGAAGAATATATACTATCGGACTTACATGTTTGTTATATTTTGTACCTCTTCTAGAATTTCTCGAATCCGCTGATCCCACAGTAAGATTTTCTCAGTTGTAAATGTTACAATGTTTCGTTGTTTACGTACCTGCAAATACATTTTAATCACAATAACATTAAGAATTGTAAGCTAGAACTATTTGCCTTACATTTAAAAAAGTATTTGGTAGTTCTGGCAATTCCCAAGAACGTCCCCGAATCATAAATTGTAAATAAAATCCTCGGACATTACTCTCAAGTAATTTAAAGGGTAAGTTCATTTCTTCGGCGAGAGAAACCACATATTCTAACATTAGGATTCAGACAAAAGTTACAACAAGATTTAGGTATGTGAAACAATAAACTTACGATTTAAATCGTCATAAATTTCACAGTAGGCTTTTCTGGCCAAGTCTAAGATTGGGTTGATATCGGGCTTTACTGCGAAGGATCGTTGCATTCTCATTGCCATTGTCCCCTTTGTTACTTTTGCTTCTTCATTAATAACTTCTTGTATTTTCTCAAGCATATGAGTATAAACTGGCTTGGCAAAAGTCTGAATAATAATAAAAGAATGTATAATTCGATTAATGAGTGAATTCAATTATGCACTTGATTACCTCACGAGTCTTAACAAAAAAGGGATGCTGGGCGGGTTCCAGGAGTCGGACTACATTAGGGATTTCATTTAAGGCTTGTTTAAGAAAAATAATGTAATTAATCCGCTGCTCAAGAGTTTTCTCAAAATCTGCTCGTTGGATTTGTACAAGTGTTGCAATGACGTGCTCCAGGTCCTGAGGTAATTGATTCAAGGCTCTCTGTTTACAAGAGATGAATACTTCGAACAGTGAAATATGCTTAAATTATTCGTTTCATATCCATACCATAATTCCATAGAGGATTTCTGTGTTATTCCTTAGCTCTTCAAGACAATCAAGACGCGTGGTAATGAGCCGAAGATCACATGGGGGTTGAAGGATGTTCATTCGTAGAAGCCTCACGCCTCCTGGAGTCCGGCAATTGTTAATTAGACCAAGGAGAGACTGAGATGAATTTGGCACGGAGTTATTCTGCAGGAGCTCCAAATGTTGAGCAGTGGAACTATCTAGAAAAATCATAAATATTAACCTTGAACATTTGGTGTTGCGTTAAGTCTCTTACCAATCATGACAGACTTCTCGCAACCCTGGAACTCAATTTTAAGTGATTTTGGAAAGTAGACAATGGATCGTACTAATTCAATGTACTTCAGGATAGCAGCGGTTCCAGCCAGTGCGTAGTATTTGGAAGTAACTAGGTTAACTACAGATGAAAATTGTTCACAGACCAAAGACTGTATAAGTCCCAGTCCTTTAGCCTCATGGAACAAACGTCTTTGAACAGGGATGATTGGGATCTGGGGAAACTCTTTTTTAATTTGACTAAAGAGACGTGTAGGTTGACCAGAAATATCACACGAAGTTGAGGGCATTAGGACCTGGAGTGAAATTGAACAAATGTTTAGTATGCATTAAAGAATCTGTAATCTAACACAAATTTACCTCTATAGGACGAAATATATTAATTTTAGCTAAAGCTTTAGTATAGTTGAGTGTATCTGTGAACTGGGATAGAATTAAGTGTGGGGTTGACAGGTCAATTGAGACCATTCCAACTTCACCCCTTGCTTGACCACGGCCTTCGACCAGAGCTAACGGACCATACAAATGACAAAGGCAAGTTTAAGTTACACAGCAAAAACAATAATGAAAATTAGCATGATATGACATGTTGATAAGGCTTACCAAGAATTGTGGTGGAAGTAGTACCATATCCAGTGTGTCCAATACTACTGGCTCCACTAGTGCTCCGACTACCACTCCCCCCACCACCCCCACGACTTCTTCCACCCCAGTATGATGACATTATAATTAATTAACAAATTGAGAAAAAGAACTAGGCTGTTGTTGGTGACTTTGACGAAATGACAAGAAAAATTAGATCACGCCACGGTTGTGTTGTATATGTATACAAACAAGCATTTATAAAACTGGCGGAATTTTACAATCTGACTAAGTTATGAGTGTCCGACTTATTGGCGATGGCGTATACTTGTGTACACTCAAAGCAATTTAAGCAAACTAAATGTTTCGATCAATTAATCGTTGATTGATTGATTGGGGATTTGGACCAAAGAATCAGTGTAAAGCTGAAAATGACGATATCTCTAGATTGTTATTTCCTTTGCTGCTTATATCTATGTATGTATGTATATTTTAATGAAATTGATTCTTAATTGTACTAAGAATTTGGCTGTGAAATCAGAAATGGCTAGTATAGCTTTATTCTAAAATTAAACGCATTTTTAGGCCGTTCAAAATCTGTAGTTTATGTTCCTAAATAACAATCATGCATAAAAACACAAAATCAGACAATGCATTGCTGTTAAATGTTACTTCTACTTTTGTAGTGCATTTATCCATTATTTGCACCCAAGAAGATATTGGGGAATGCAATTTATTTACGAAAACAGGTTGAAAGACGCTAAATTGTATTGTAAATTAATTGTAATCAAATTAAAGAACACTTAAATCAGATCAGGATGACCTATACATGATACAAATAAAAAACTAATTAGGCTTGCAGATCTGTGCAAATCTGTTCATATCTAACTGTCATACTCATAACCAATGGAAAAGCTGATAATAATTTGGTTTACTTTCTTTACTTGTGTACAATTATCCTTCCAATTGAAACTGGAATTATTATAATCTTAATCTGAAACAGAAACAACCGTCGTTATTTTTCATCATGACATGAAGTTTGGATTGTTTTTAAGTGTTTAAAGACACTCTCTTTGCAAATCCTTACACTTTGGTTTAAAAGGTCGTTGTTGATCAGAATATATTGAAATCACTAAACAAACATGTGCATCTTAATCCGTTGCAGACCGAGAATCATTCATTATAATTATTTTTTAGCTAGATTAAATTGTTTGTGACGACACTAAGTCTGTTCTTGTGTTTTTAACTGAGAATAATTATTGCTAAAGGCTTGTATGTAGTATCAAAAGAACTACTTCTGTTCACACGACTTCTAAATATCCTTCCAAGATGCGAGCACCGTTGATGCTTCGTATTCGTGGAACAGTTATATTGCAAATATGGTGGAATATTCTTATTGTTGTAATTTATACCAGTGCAATTGTTTATGTACACAAAACAATTCCATCGATAAGACTGGACATTCCGGATTCTCTTATATCAATCCTTGGAGTTGTTATTGGATTGTTGCTTGTTTTTCGGACGGACACTGCTTATGATAGGTAAGTCAAATTGATAGCCATATTATCGAAAGTTTCAAGATAACTAAATATTTGTAGATATTGGGAAGGTCGTAAAATCTGGTCAGAAATGACTGTGCATATACGAACTCTCACACGGTGTATTTGGTTGGGCGTAATTGAAAATGATGGTAGAAACTTGATCGAAAAGAAGTCTGCAATAAATCTCTTAATCGCATTTGCTTATGCTACAAAGCATTATCTCCGTGAAGAATATTGTTCGGATTTTGAAGATTTGAAACCACTTTTACAACATTTAAAGAAATTTTCTACCCCTTCATCAAACTTATCTTACAAAAATCAGCATAAAGTAAAACCTCAAGTGAAATGTAAATATATGGCACATGATTATGTCGTGCCAAATAATTTGCCCATTGAACTCTCCTATTACATATCATCCTATATAAATAGTGTAAATGCAAGGAATTTGGTTGAACCTTTCATTGTTTCATCGATGGAAATAGGTAAGCTATATTCCTCACATTCAAACTAAAATGGTTACTTGTACCATTTGGAGTATAGACTGATGATGAGTAAATTCTTAGTATTGTTCTATTTATGCAGCGGTTGCAGGATTGGTGGAATGTTTGACTGGTTTTGAAAGAATTTTAAGGAAGAAATTCATTGTTCATATGAACAAATTGTTGGGCAAATCTTTCGATCACCATCCAAAATTATTTTTCAAACCGTTTATTTGTTTAACTTCATTTATATTAGTTTGTTAGTACTATTTTCGCAAATGGTACATTTCATAAACGATTTCTGATTTAAAAGTTTTATATCTGAAAAATTTCGTAAGTTTTAAACATTACAAATTGCCAATCAAAACATTATGTACAATTGAACCGTCAATTGAAAATAAACCTGGGCAAGGGATTTGAAAGATGAATTGCAAGGTTTTGTCCAGTTGAACAATGAATTTTCAATGTTTTTGAAGAACACCTATACCCTTAGCCTATTCTGTGCACTTACATCGTAAGTTAAAATGTAAAACAAAAATGAAATTTTAAAAAGTATAAACTGAAGCACTTTCAATCTATTTCAGACTCGACCTGGTTATACATCTTAGCCTTACCATTCCAATTAGTTGGAACTCTGGATTGGTGTACAGTTCCTGTAGTTGGACTGACTTCATTTTTTCTACTTGGTATTTTAAGCATTGGTTGGGAAATTGAAAATCCTTTTGGATATGATGCCAATGATCTGGTAAGAAACTATACATCCACTTAAGCAAGATGGTTTGATGCGTGTAGCATGAATTGAGCGCGGATGAATTCAGCGCCCATGAATTGAGCGCGTCGAATTGAGCGAGGACATTAATACAGCGCGGCTGAATTGAGCGCCTTTAAAATCATAAACCTTATAATTTTTTATACTCAATTTGTTACAAAATAATAACTAATCAATTATAATATCCTGCATATTACGAATACTAATAAGCCTAAAAAAGGAGCAACTCCAACTGCAGTAATTTAACTCAAAAAGGGTCATGAATATGAAGCTTAACTATAATATTTCGACAAGTTGATTGAATATGTCGTAATACATGGAAAATTATTGTATGTTAATATGGGTTTATAATTAAATTAATAATTGGCAAAATATTTCATATGATATCAGTATAAGGAGCTTATTGAGTAGGTTTGCATTTTAATTCGTAGAACAGTACAGAGTTCTGATATTAAATTACTTTATGTTTTACACATTAGATCCTGTGCCAAGGTAAGTCTATGGTTTTGGATGGCGCTCAATTCAGCCGCGCTGTATTAATGTCCGCGCTCAATTCGACGGCGCTTAAATCGACGCGCTCAATTCATGGGCGCTGAATTCATCCGCGCTCAATTCAGGTAGAATCGGCTGATGTAGTCTTTTTTTAAATAGCCATTGGACGATTTCTGCCAAGTGATAAGACGTGAAATCGAGGCGATTTGTACTAGAAAATTACCATCAATAAACGAATGGATTTTTTCTCATGAGAATCATCCTTTAAGGCCACAAAGCTTTCTAAACGCTGAACAACTCTCAAAGAAATCCAAAGAAGAATTGTATAGAATTTTAAGTAATGGACACTGCAGCATGATTAATTCAATGAGTTATACTGACTTAGATATTATTAATGAGGACGCAACGGAAACGGATAGGCTCTTACCGGCCAACAATGGGATGGTAAAAGTAAAAGACATGATACAAAGAAAAATGAGTAGGTGATTGATAATTCTCAAAATTCGATATAGTCAACTGAATATTAACAAAAACATTTCATGATTCTGTGTTAAAATAAATTCGTAAATAATTCAGTGAAAATTTTGAAGATTTATGATTTGAAATTTGTATATTATTTACGCACAATGAGTTCATTTCTCCAAGAAAGGTTCTCTAAGATTGTTTACTTAGATTGACAACAAATACAAACAAAACTAGAGAGAAAAATGATGGGGAAGAAGGAATACGAACATCTATAATTTTCATTTCAAATATAAATTATTTATTCTTTATTTTTACACCATTAGATCGTGCAATTAGATAATTGAGAACGAGTCAGTCAGAAGAGAATAAGAAATTCTGGTTAGAAAAATATACACGTAAATTGAGATTTGAGAGTACTTTCTCTGTAATGGCAAACATAACATAAATGTTAAAGTTTAAAAACTAAAGCAAAGTATCACAACTATTGTTAAAATTAAAACTGAAAAAGAAATGCGATTAATGTTGCAGTCCGAATAAGAATCTAAATCATAATTATAAAGTATATTTATCCTATGAAAATCAATTTTCCTTTGACTAAGGTCCTGTATTGGTCTATGATTTGTTAATAATGGATTGTTATCAGCATCCTTTACGCTACGAAACTTTTCAATTGTTTTCTCGGTTATACAAATTGGTTCTTGAACTACAGACCATTTAACCAGTTCATTGCAATCTGGAGTGGTTAACGAGCCGTAATAACTGTAAAAATCCATGGAACTCGGTAATAAACCTTTGAGACTAAATGGTTTCGGACCTTTGATTTTGATTGGATCATCAGATGGTAATTTATTTCCAATTTGTTCTAATCCAGGCAAGATTGTCTTAAAAATTTCATTGTCAGCATCACAAATCTGAGCAAATATCCCAATAACATTTAAAGCACTACGATCAATTTCATCAACAGCATCTTCAAGCTCATCATATCGTGTAGAGAAATGAACTAAATGGATTTCCATCGCAAAGCTTTGATTATGAAGTAAATGCTCAGATCCACCGGTACTAGCTTTTCCCCAATGAAAATGTAATTGCTGAAAAATATATGTTGATTCTTGTTCGGTTGTATGATCAAAATAGCTCAACTTCATGGATTCATCAGCATTGTCTTCATTCAAACTAATCTGTATATTATGTCCATTGTTTTGAATCCAAAATGACTCATGGTCTCGAGTGTAAGGCTTACTAAATCTCAATGTTGAGTTTACAGTGTACTCAGTACTTTTCATTATATTGATTGGTGATTGACGATCTTGATTCCCAATGTTGCAAATTCCGCCCCACTCAGATGGACCTTCGCAATCCGCACTATTCTCGCTATAACAAAAATCATCATCAGAGGACTTGATAAGTTGTTTCAAATTTACTTTTGATTCTGCAACAATTGTAAAACAAAGAAATGTAAAGAATAAATGCACTAGGTTAAGCCTTGAAAAATTCATGATTGATTCTAATTTTAGCAAGACTTCTAATCACGTACAATAAAAATATTAGTTTCAACTCTATTTATACTAAATTAATGAGCTTTGTCTAAAGGATTTATGGAAAATCCTTTGACTAATCTAACTTAATCCGACGAATAATTCCGTGATACGAAGGGAGAAAAACAATTGAATTAGAATTCAGATTCCTCTCTGGTTCGTATCTCTAGTAAAATCTTCGTGTGGTATTTTAAACAGGGCTTAATTAAATGATAATGTTGCTAATTTTGAAATTCTTTCCTTTTTATTCAAGTTCAATGTAAAGTTATCTATCATCATCATTCTTTTCGTTGTGTTTTCAGATAATCAATAATCAATATATGAACAATTCCAGTTTACAATTCATTTAAATCTTGTAATTCAGCTACGACAAATTGAAAACTTTTAAAAATGCATTTAATTGAATGCAATTTAGTGACTTCATCTTCATGCTCATCGTGTCACAAGACAAATCCAATTAAAAAGTCGAGTTAAATAAACTTGTCATCTTATGCAACGCTACTCCAAATTGTCCATTCACATCATTGAATGGGGTACCCAGACATAAGCACGTTCCACGCGTCAAATTGTATCAGATAAAATTGTGACAATTTCAAGATAAACATTGTAATTGTTATTGTCAGTTGTATGACAATTTACATAATAAAACATTGACATAAACATTAAATTATATAACATTTAATTAAGTTCAACTCATGAACTAAGCACGCCGCACTGAGTTCATGGTGTACAGCATCCAATCTTGCAAAATTTCTGATTGAATGACTTGCAGAGAAAAATATTTAAAGCTACAAGCTATGTAATTATTATTATGTCTATTTGCGGTCTCTTAAAACATCCTGTGGGCGTTAAGAAGCTTGACCCAAAGAAAATATACGAGTATAGATAAATCGGATATTATAAGAACTTCTTAATTAGATCTTACTAAAAAAAACTTTATAAGAAAAGAATGACAACTAATGTTCTACGCATTGGATTTTGTGGATTGGAATTGGAAAATGAATGCATGAATAGCAGTGAATGAGTATCTGAACATGAAACGTAATTGAGACAGTTAGACTCTTAAATTAGAATAATAATTATTGTATTTACTTTTAAAACCAATGAAGTTTACACAATCATAGGTAATTTTCAGTGTGCTAAAGAATTTAGAGTATTTCAGTGATTTTGATTTGTTGAAGAGATGGATTCTGCTAATGGATCAAGCAGTGCCTCCAGCTCCAGGAGGATTAGTCTTAATCAGACACAACAAGTAATACAAATATCAGTTTGCTTGCAATTGCATGCCAAATCGTACACATATTTTTAAAGCATTTGCATTTGCATGTATACAGCTTAACTTGAGATTCAAGCATTCCATATCCTTGTTAATTGAATTGTTGATTGTTACAGGAAAGTGATTTGTCACGATTTTATGGTTGAAGGAATATTTTACCTGCATTATACAATATTTATAAAGTTTCAGTTGAAATTTACATGCAAATAATTGTATGACCTTGGATTTGCTTAAACAACCTTGACTTGACCTGACATACAATTGCATTTTCATAAATTCATAGTACAGTAAATATGATTTTTGATTTAGAATTTCGAGAAGACTCCTATTCCTCTACCCTGGTACTGCTCTTCACCCTGGAGCTGGACAATTATAATGGGATTACTTGTATTACTCAATTTAATTATATTTATACTAACTCAAATTAAATTTTCTACAAGTTATAAAGCATGTAAGTGAAAATAAATCCTGGGGGATTCATCTGTAAAATTCTTTTAACTTCTTTTACTTCAGTAGGAACAGATTGGTCAATAACAGAAACAATGCCAAAACGTGAAGTCAGGAAAGGTGAATTAATATTTAGTGACGAGTTCAATAGTTTGGATTTGGATGTTTGGGAGCATGAAATAACAATGGCTGGAGGTGGTGTAAGTAGAATATATAATTTCAGTTACAAAGAATTTTAAATCGCCTAAGCCTGGTCCATATTTTATGAGCCACTGGAACTGGGCCAGGTGAACATGAAAAATTAATATATTTTCTTGTTTAGAATTCGGAATTTCAACTATACAACAATAACAGGTCCAATAGTTACGTCAAATATGGAAAATTATATATAAAACCAACTCTAACAGCAGATAAATATGGAGAAGATTTCCTTACTGGAGGACATCTTCATTTAGCCGGCGGTGCCACTCCAGATCAGTAAATGGCACATAGTCAATTAAAGATGTTTTTTTCAGGCGTCAGAAATCTTGTAATACATTTTCTTCCATTCGTTTCATAATTTCCAGGTGCACAAATCCAATGAATAATGGTTGTGAAAGACGTGGTACAACAACAAACATTATAAATCCAATTATGTCTGCTAGGATTAGAACGCTTAAATCATTTGCATTCAAATATGGAAGAGTAGAAGCCCGTGCAAAATTGCCAAAGGGTGACTGGATTTGGCCTGGTTTGTTAAATTAACGTCAATTGTATCTGTGCTTGTCCCATCGGTCATATTATTTCTTACAGCAATTTGGCTCATGCCGTTGAAGAATCAGTATGGAGGATGGCCTGCTTCCGGCGAAATTGACATAATGGAATCCCGTGGAAATAGAAAACTAACAAATGATTTAGGTCAAGAAATTGGAGTCTCCAGAGTTGGTTCAACATTGCATTTTGGCCCATTCTGGCCGCACAATGGTTGGAATAAAGCTCATTTTACACATCAATTATTTGAAAATAATAATTTGGAAAATACACAGGATGATGGGTTTCATGTTTTTGAATTAGAATGGACGCCAGGTAAAGAACACCTTTGGTGGAAAGAATTGAAACAGATCATGTAGCATTTTCTTTGTTGGACAGAACATATCAAATTTATTGTTGACAAGCATGTAATTGGAACATTAAGTCCACGTACAGAAGGAGGATTTTGGGATGTTGGAAATTTTCCTGATAATATTGATAATCCTTGGAAATATGGCGAAAATCCAACAATGGCTCCGTTTGATCAAAAAGTAAAAATGCAATGATAACTCTAAAAAATTTAGTCATTAAATAACATATATTCTATACAGTTTTTTCTCATAATTAATGTTGCTGTTGGTGGGACAAATCATTACTTTCCTGACAATGTTCGTGAAGTAAAACCATGGAAAAATGATTCCCCCAGAGTATGAGTCCAATTTACAAAATTTTGTTTTAAATTAAAACTTAAAGCAGCTTTTATTTGAAAATAGGCATTACTAGACTTTTGGAATGCTAGAAATCAATGGTTACCAACATGGAATGGTGAAGATTCGGCTTTACAAGTGGATTATATTCGCGTTTATGCATTATAGTATAGTACAAAGCCGAATGGAATTGTTCTTACGCATGGGAAAGTTTCATTCCCAAACTCTGGAAATATTGTATTTCATACTGTAGTTTTATTGATCATTTTCAATATCCATCTCCACCTTTTGTGATTACAATATTTAAACAATGTTTACGCCTTCCTTGGTGAAGAAAAGAAAACTATAGTTTATTCAAATACAAATATTTTCCTGGCCTAAGTGAGTCAAATTTATTCTATCGGTATCTGATGAGCATTTATTTAATCATAAATTATAAACTAATTGATATTCATAAGAATATATTAAGTGTGACACAGTTGTTTCGGATCCACAAGGCCATTGAGACCCAACTTCTATTTCCTCATATAGAATTTTGCACTCACAGCCTAAAATTACTTCAATGGCCCCTTCATCAGGAAATGTTATAACCTGGACAGATTTACTCGATCTTTGATTTATTTTTGTATCACACTGAACTACAAACTGCTGCCCTGGATCCCCAGTCACTGTAAATTTATCCGACCCTACTCTTCGAAATATTGGAAGTTGGTACCTTGATGATGGTTTGCATTCCAGTTGGCATAATTCAGTTATAAATTCTTCCTCTTCTAACAAAGTAGCTGTACCACAACTTTTTTCCAATGGTCGTTTAGTTGCTTCTGGAATAGAGCATAGTGGATTTTCAGTTCCAGAACAAGTGGACTCAAAAGCAGTTGACGTTGTTGACTGGAATAGGAAATTAGTTTTACTGATTGGGACCATGCAGATAGAATTGTTTATAGGCTCAAAAATCGGAACTTGTATTGCTGATACTAAGGACCAAGTATCATCCCTAACAATAGGAACTTTTATGTGAACCAGGAAAGCGTCATCCGTAAATGCGCATTCAGCCAAAGGTAGGGAATAATATGATGACAAATAGTTTTCATTTAAAGAAAGCTGATAATTATCTCCATCAATACGCTCTTTAATATCAAACAATGATTGGTTTAGTCTTCCTGGTTCCACGACTGTCAATGGAATCAAACCCATATTGCAGTCAGTTTTAGCTTGTTTCCAACGCAGGGATTCTACATGGTAATGAAACATAATTACATCATTGGTCACTTTGGAATTTAACACATGACCTCCTTGTCCTTGTCGGGTAGTTCCAGCCCAATCCAACCTGGCAGGATATTCAGCATAATATCTATCTCTCAAACTTTCATGAGTTGTGCTAATATTAAAATCGACAAAGTCTTGAATAAGTTCCGATTCCAGATAGTAGCCATTAGAACAATTCTTGATTCCGCTTAAATAATCGTTCATTCCCGATAAATCTAGATACTGGGTCCATAAAGCTTTATTACTGATTAGGTTGCAGTCTGCAATGTTGTTTTTTAGAAGTCTTGACTTCACTTTAAAGCGTTCGATGTTCATAGAGGGGAAAAGATGTTTCTCAATTTTGGCTTGGTGAAAAAGAACTGGGCAATGGAAGAACGGGGTATCTTCTTGATATACGTCATCCTCGCATATAGTTCCATTGAATCCTGGTGACCAAAGGCTCGTCCAATTTGGAGTCTTAAATTGGTATACAATTGATGCTACCTTTTCGTGGAAAATAGGTGTGGGATTTGATTCAGCGAATAAAATACCACTTGTTACTTTTGTAGGCAAATCTTCTTGTGCATGGATCAGAGAACTTAAAATTGTTAAAACAATTACAATTGACCGGATTTGCATTTTGACTTGAGCCTATCAGCCTTTAGATCATAGAAGTACTTCAAAAACTCCGAAGGTAAACTCATATTTATAGCTCAAAAGGAAATGAAGGAAGTGAGTTTTGAAGTAATACAATGCTATGCTATTTGTCGGCATTCATTCACTTTTACGGTACTTTTAGAAAATAAAAAGTTTCGCAAAATCTTTATAGTATGAATGAAAGCAATTTAGTTTAATACAAGCTGTAGGAGTGACTGATCCGAAGTAAATAGTTTTAAGTATGTGACAGAGTTTGATAAATTAATAAAAATACATTTTATTATATGGTTTAGATTAATTTACATCTATTGCCAATTTTTATGGCATGATTAGATTTCTCATTGAAGGATGAAGGCAAAGTACAAAAAGTCGGTTTGGTAAGTAAAAGACAAATACAAAATAGTTATGTGGAAAATGTTTGTTTGAGCTACTCATAAAAAACATAAACGGAAAGAGACAATAGCTTAATAAAAATTGCATTTAAAACCGTTTGGATTGATTTAATCAAAGCAATTAATATGCAAATAAATATTTATTATGCACCTAAAACCTAGATTACAATTTAAAATTAAAGCTTTCTTTGGTGTAACATGCCTTTTGTATTTTTCTTTGCAGGAAATGGTAGAAACCGAATTACCAAAATATGTAAAATAAAATAAATTAAACCCAAGTATATCATAGAAATACAATTATAAAAATAAATAAATATTATTTAACAAGTACAAATTCGCAGTAATACCACAGTCAATTATAAAAATATGTGACTTACTAAAACAAATTGTACTATTTAGTATTTACTACTGCTTTTTGTTAAGTTACACAATTTCTTTTATATTTAATGTGTTACATACACCTGAATTTATTTGGCTTCACGATATGCAAATACCTGTTTGAAATATGACCTGGAACTGGAAAGCTATATGTTGTATTTTTGATATTATAATCACAAGCACTTTAGGTAAGAATATATTCTGGATAATATGTAAATAAATATAAATTAATTTTTTTTAATCTTCAGGAAAGCATTCACTTTCACTTGTAATGGAAAATTGGTCAAATTGGTCCATCGATGAACTTGAAAATCAGATGTCACCAAGCCGTTGGAATCCAGAAAAGACTCCTGACCAAGTAATCGATGAATACATCCAGGATGGATTAAAATGTAAAACGAAAGTTACAATAAATGGGGTTCGGGTCGGGTTCTGCGTAAATTCATATTAGATTTTGTTTCACAACTTTTACAGCTACTTTGGAAGCCAAAGCAAAAATTCCAAATATATTGGATATTGAATACGGATCCAGTGGTCAAAAATTGGATTTGTATGGGACAAATTTACCAGCCAATTCACCTATTTTTGTATTTGTTCATGGTGGTTACTGGCAAGGTAAATTTTGGGCTGTTATAATTCTATCTTAAATTCTTAAATTCAAAATCTTTACATTTTAGAAGGATCCAAAGAAATTTCGGGTGGAACAGCTCTACAAAATTTTGAAATTGGAGTTCGAACTGTGGTTGTTGATTATACATTAGCACCAAATGGTAAGACGCTTTTTGTACCACTCAATTTGGGGGTAAATTTATTGATTATTATTCAAAATATTTTGCAGCTACAATTCAAGAAATTGAATATGAAATAATTGAAGCATTAGAATATTTGGCCATTAAATATACGGACGCCAAAATTATCCTAGGAGGACATAGTGCTGGTGCACAATTAGCAGCACACTTACTTCACAAACCAATGGAGTTACTGTCAACTAAACTTTGCAATCAACTTTTAGGATTCGTTTTGATTTCTGGAATTTATGATTTGAGACTGCTTGTAGATACTTCTATCAATGTTCCACTTAAAATGACTATGTAAGTTCAGTTTCCAAATGCTTAATTCTATGCATCTAATTGTCTTTTATTTTAGGGAAAATGCATTATCACTCAGTCCACTTCAATCTCCAGCTATCAATACCAAATTCCATCCACAAAATACCAAAATTTTAATTTTAGTTGGTGAATATGATTCTCCAGAATTTATTCGACAATCTGAAGCTTACTATAGGAAATTAAAAGCAGCATTTCCTCATGTAGATTACTATTTATCAAAATCCGATGATCATTTTACTATAGTTCAAAATCTTGTACGTGTATCAACGAATTCTGCTAAAAAATTGAACGCATTTCTCAAGAATATTCAAAATCTATCAGAATATTATGCTAACAACGGTAGTGGTTGGCTCCTAACCCACTTTTTGCATTTGCTGTTAAATCTTATCAGCTACATGGTTTAACTAGAGTAATTAATTTGAAAATAAATTTTTATTATACTTGAAATATTACCAAAGAACATAACTATTTATTGAACAAAGGCTGATAGACTTTCTATAGGTGAAGAAACGGTTATGTTATACGACTAATAAAACAAACCATAAACATTTTAAGCTAATTTAATAACTTCAACAATTTTAATAGAAATTAATAGGTGTTTTTCTAAATTTACTTGATTAATCCGAGGGACTTCTTTCACTCTTTCACAGCCGAAGCCCATATCCAGACATAAGAACTGCCTGAAAATCGTTCTCTTTCTTTGTTCATTCTTTTCTTCAATTCCAAGTAATCTTCTTGAGACCAACTTTGACAAAATTCAAGTTCACGCTTCTGAAGAGAATCTGTAGCTTTATCAATGTATCCCACAAATTCAATTGATTTGTTTTCCAACTTGATTTCTTTGAATCCAGTTTGTTTTAATATCTCTTCGTAATATTTGGGTTTTATCATATTATGACCAACTGATTGAGAATATTGTTGAACTTCCGTGTTATCACTAAAAGCCTCTCCTTCCAAATAATCGGTTACAACCAACTTTCCTCTTGGTTTGAGCCAGGTATAAATTTTGTGGAATAACATTTCTTTTGCTTTGATATATAAAATAGTATCTCGACTATAAACTAAATCAAATGAGCCCGAATCGAATTGTAGTTGCATTACATCATTGCAAATCAAAGAAACTGTAGAATTTTCACTTTTCAAATGCGGAAACTTTTCTTTAATTCGTTCTTCAGCCATTACGATCATGTTCTTCGAAGCATCGACTCCAGTTATTTCTAAAATTGAATCCGGAAAATTTGATAGAAGTTCAATCATACTCCCACCTGGACCGCAACCAATATCAAGAACCTTGTATTTATTTCCGGGAAGAAACTTGAACTTCTCCATCAAAGTTTGAAAACCTTCCTGTCCACTCCACGAAGTAAAGGATTTACCACAAGGAATTTCCATTTTTCGTATCCGGTCAATTGGAAATCGCTCTTCATCTAAAAAATTCTTCACTGGTTTCAAATTGCCCATTTTTTTAAATCAACCCTTTCAATTGCGAATTGCACTTCTAAGAAGGCACACTTAAGTAAAATGAGTATTTATTTTGCGTTGGGATCTTTTATTATATAGGCAAAGTACAAAATACTTCGATTTCGATATTTGTTTATGTTACGCATATAAATGGTTTGAACCTTACTTTTTTTATTTTGTTTGGTTATTGAAGGACTTTTGTAATGTGTAGAAATATACGCAATTTATATTAATTTCCAATTTAACACAGATTTGTTTGTACAAGATTCATATTCTGTTTGATATTAAGAAAAAAAACATCATAGGTAAAATTATAGTGATGATATAAAATCATATCAGAGACAGAGGTCTATGGCATAAATTCAAGGCGAGTAAGTAAGCGTGATCGTCAACTGTCAACCAGACACATAATTCATGGCTTACAAGCCGATCTTGTGAAAAACGGTATGTATTGCGTGTTGATCATTTTATTAATCACGAAGTGGTTTGGCTTTAAATTTTCTTTATAACTTCAGCATCGTTTAAGGTAGATGAATAATAACATATTGAAGAATTGACGAATTACTAACATTACAGGTTTTCAACAATTACGATTAAAATCATGTGAAATTTTGCCGAGACAAAAATGACGATTGACTAGGAAAACATACGATATTTTAATGAAAATTTTTAACTTAAAACGAATTTTCATTTATTTTTCCCGAATTTATAGAACTCTGAGCTAAGCGCTGGAAATGAGCCTGCAAAATAAAAATGATAGTTTGAGCCTTGCGTTAAAAAAAATTACAATTAATTCTATCTACCTTTTCAGCAGTATATCGTAAATGGCTTGACAATTTGTTACCAGTTCTATTTACCAAATCAAATAACCACCCTGAGTTTTGCATAAGAAGTTCATAAGGCTCTCCGAATTCCTGTAAATTGTAACATCAGGGCACTACTACAATACTCATTCAAAAAAACTTATATTATATCCACTAACAACAATTTCTCCTTGATTGAGGACGCATATTTTGTCAGCATCCATAACAGTTTGAAGCTTATGAGCAACAATGATAATTGTGGCATTCTTATACTTTTCTTTCAAAATATTCTGTATCAATTGTTCTGTCGAAGGATCAATGTTGGATGTTGCTTCGTCCATTACTAGAATTGTATTTTGGGTCAATATAACTCTTGCTAACGATATTAGTTGTCTTTCGCCTTGGCTAAAGTTTGCTCCCGCATTATCTACCTTTTATGAAAAAATATTCCGAGTTCAATAGTCAAATGGCCACCATGCATAACCTAAGTACTTTCTCACCATCATCTCCAACCCTAATTTAGTGGATTCAATTCTTCTTTTCAGTTGTACTATATCTATGGCATTGTAAAGGGCCGAGTCGGATTGAGTCCCCAGTAAATCCAAGTTTTCTCTTAAAGTCCCCTGGAACAAAATCGGATCTTGCGGTATGTAAGATAGTCTTGAACGAAGATTTTGCAAACCTATATTCATAATATCGATTCCATCTATGTAAATATGACTTCCTTTTTCGGGTTCCACAAGTCGGAACAATGCGGAAAGTAAAGATGATTTTCCAGCACCAGTTCTTCCAACAATGCCAATCTAAAGCAAATAAAAATTAATTAATGCAAATTATTGTCTGTAACATTATGTACCCTCGTTCCAGATTCAATTTTTAAAGAAATTCCTTTCAATGCAGGTTGATTGTTTCCATATTTTACTACGAGATTTTGAATATTAATTCCACCCTTTGAAGGCCATTGTGTTGGGGGTGAGGTAACAAATGGACTTTTCGGATCCTCTGGTTTGATGGTAAGGAGACTAAAGATTCGTTCTACTGAGATCATGTAGTCTGAAAATTCAGACGCTTGAAATATGGCCCAAGTAAAACTAAGGTTTAGAGCCATTACAGAAATTATTACAAGACCTATAGCACTGGGATCTGGAGTATAGTAATCAAAAATTATTTCATAACTTCTATAAAAGACGTTTAGCATTTCCAATACCTGAACTTCTAGTGACTATAATTAGCACGACAGATGTAAAGAATAACGAGCCTAAAATTGCAGTTGCTATTTGAAACCATCTGAATGCTGACAAGTAAGTAAAGAAAATTCCTGTATGTTCATCTTGAGCTTTGAAAAATTTTGTCTTGAAATATAATTCAGACTTTAATGCACGAATTGTTGCGAGACCATTTACAGTACTATTCATTATGTCAATGATGGGACCTCTTTCTGAAAACAAAAGTATTAAGGGTCGGAAATACATCTAAAACATTGTAGAGTCTTACTCTGTGTCTCCATCCTCTTAAGAAGCGTAGAAGAAGACTGATAAAACTTTCTTAAGAACTCCGATATTACTAGTGTAAGAATAGAAGGTATGATTAGCAGCGGCTCCACGATGACTATGGTTACAACTGAGCCAATTACTGCCAGAAATGTCTGTATGAATATATAATATTTAAACAAAAATGTTGTGACTTTGCACGAGAGGTGTGAAATAAATCATTTCTAACCGTTATTGTAAAAAATGCTGCAATTTGTAATCCTTCATCCATAGTTCCAAAGTCGTTGGAGAAAATATTCAATGTGTTACCTATTTTTAATATTTCAGATTGAATTACACCTGTATATAGTAGCGAGTCCTAATAAAATACGTAATACCAATTGGGTGGCTCTGAAAATAAGATATTGGAGCATTAATCACAGAGTCGAAGGCAAGTTTGTAGAGTTCTATTGACGATGAAACCAAAATCTTGAAAAGGTGTAATGCTCGCAGAAATGAAAAAAGTATACATGCAATACAAAGTGCTGCATATATTCCAACAAATGAATTAGAAGACAAAGACAATAAAAATTGTGGTAGACGTCTGGTTTCGGTCGTGATTGTTGTTGATAACCTGGACACAAAATTAAATAAATATTAGTAAATATGTAATGGTAGACTGCTTTAATGCTATTGTTAAGAAGTAATAATAATTTACCAGATTTTCAACCAATAGTCGGACCCATTCGTTAAAAATTGTGCAAAGATATTCAGCACGATAAAAAGCAGCAATTGGCACAGATTATTCCCACAAGTCCAGTGTTTCCAATATAAGCCCCATGTCACCCTTTTGTTGTGAAAAAGACATTCCGACTCCAAGGCTTCGTCGGGATTATTATCATTAAACGTACCATAGGTTCCTTTTATGCTAATTGAACTATTGGCAATGGATACCTCGGTCGACACTGTGGACTCTTTGCATAAACTTTCATATAATTCATCAATTGTAATCCCTGCTGAATAACTTTCTTCGGTCTTCTTCACAGTAACGTCGTATAGAATTTCTCCGTTTTTAATGTTTAAATTCGTATACTTAAGCTCTCCCTTTCTTCCATCAAAATTAAAATTATTTGTTACAAACAATATGATTTTGTTTTTTAGCAATTTGTTGATGCACTCATTCATCAAATGCTCCGATACTTTTGTGTCAACTGCACATAATGGATCGTCCAATAAATAAATGTCTGCTTTTTGGTACAAGGTTCTAGCTAAATTAATCCTTGCTTTTTGGCCTCCACTCAAATTATTGCCCTTATCACCAACTTGAGTTTGGTCACCGTTTGGTAAAATGTTAATATCTGATGTCAAGGCACAAGCAGCAACAACTACCTGGTACCAAACGGAATTGAATTCTTTTCCACAAAGAATATTTTCTTGAATCGTTCCTGGGAATAGCCAACTTCCTTGCGTTGCATATGCTACATTTCCTTCTAAATAAACAATTCCTTTGGATGGTGGAAGCTCTTCCATGATTACTTGCAAAAGGGAACTCTGAAAAAAAACCAAGAAAAAGAATTGTATAGACTTTGCATTTCCAAATTTATACATACCTTTCCAGATCCAACTTCTCCTTTGATTACGTACAGACTTGGTGATTGTATTTCCAAATTGACATTGTTGATAACATTTTTGATTTGTACTGAATTATTTTCTTCTTGATTTGGCCAAGATGCAGAAACATTACGCAATAAAATGTAAGGAGTTCTGGAGCTAATTCTTACATTTTCTACCACTCTTTCCTCTAGAACTAGCAATTTCTAAGAAGTTCGAAATTTTTGTTCCAGGTTGTATGTTTTAAAACAATAACTTTGAATATATTAATTTATTTAATTAATCGGTTTACCGTAATCCTGTTAAGAGATATCATCATTTCCCAGATTGCCGTTACTCCAAGTGGAAACCATACTGAGAGGTTTGAACGAAGTGTGTTGAAAAGAGAAAGCATCAAATAAATCTGTGGAATTGATAATTAAAACATATTTTTAAAAAATGGATTCTAAAATATGGAAAAGAGTCCTTACTTGCGAGGCATTAAATGTTTTACTGGAAGAAGAAGCCAGATAAACTATAATGGTAACAAGTACAACTAATTTGTTTGCCGTATCAAAGACACCATAATTAACTGAATACAGAATTGATTTCTTGAAAACTTGTCCCATTTCAGATTTCCGGGCCTTCGACATCAATTGGGAAAATTGAGGTTCCCATGTATAGATTTTGATAGCAGTTATGCTATTTAAAATATTGGTCATAAGACATAGACGTGTATCTGTAGCTTTTGCTATTAATGTTCGTAATTTTCCCAACCGTTTACTCACGTAAGCTGGAAGAAACACAAGTGAAATTTAATTAATGGATCTCTGGTATCTGGTGAAATCGTAGTAGTAATTTGGAACTTACATTGACAAGGGATGAATAAGCAAATAATGGCAATACCAGCAAAACACGAAGTTCCCAAGTAGCCGTAAAATATCCAGACTCCAATTAAGACTTGGATTGGGGACGAAACTATTGAAGGAACATATAGTAAGGAACGATCAAAAATATTCAAGTCATTTGAAAGTAAATTGCTTAGATTTCCAGTTCCATAATCCGCTAATGACTTTTGACTCAACTTCAAAACCTTGGTTTCAAAATTAATCTTTTAGCAATTTAATAAATACGTCGCAAACAAAACAACATTTCAGACCTTTGTATAAATAGTGCTTGTTAAAATTATCCGAATTTTCATTCCTAATTTTTGACAGTCCGAAGAAAATTTGTATCTTCCAGTTGCACATACGAAATTTGACATAATTAGAAAGAATATTAAAATCCATCTCCATGAGGTAAACTCATCCAAGTTGTCCTCGTATGTATCAAGCAATAATGCCAAAATCAGACATTGTAGAGTCCTATTATTAATAAAAAAAAAATAAATAATAATAACTGTGAAACAACTTAATTTGATCCAACTATTACCTTATACTGTCCACAAATATACAAAATAAAGTATATCCAATAAAGCGTTTTCCAACAATCCGGAATAATGTTTTCAATAAGCTTGGTTTGTCAGTACTATTCACCATTTCCTTTCCCCATTGTTTTGAAAATTCTGGAACCAAATACCGAGTCGAATCTTTCTGTTCGACACGGTAAAGATCTTTGATTGACAATTTTCGTCTGAAACCTTTCAGAAGCACACCGAGGATACCACTGTGAAGATATCCAAAATAAGCCAAACAAGAATGTTGTTATTATGAATCTTTCGAAACTCACCTAGTAAAAAGTTTGGAGACAATAGTTTCCTTCATATTATTATTTTAAGTCTTATCCGTTATCCATTTCACACTTAACTAATGAAAAACCAATACATTTTTGCAAGTCGTACTGCGACGATGTTGCTTAATTTCATTTATAATTATGCATTTGCTTAATTACTTACAGTTACAATTCATCGATGAAATGACTTGATGAAATGATTTAATAAACTTCACTATCTATGAGTAAAAATTTATATAATGATGGTTTTGTGGGTTTAACTACATGCTGCCAGAAAAACCAGAACTTGAGCGTGAAACAGTAAAACTTTTATTACCGTACATTGTTGTACTTATGCTTTTCATTGGAAAGATGAAATCATTTTCAGATCAAAACATATTAGGAAATGCCTGACTTAATATCCATACAAATGCTCGATTGGATTGGAATTGTTTTTCTTATGGAAATATTAATACTACTCAAAGTCAAACCTTATAAGCCATACACGAAGGTGAATTTAATAATAATATTAACAATCAGAATAAGCATAAAAAATGCCAGTAATAAAAAATGGTAGTTCTTCAAAACTCGAGTTTGATGAGATGAGTGCAATAACATGTAGGATGACCAAAGACCAAGCATCGTTTTTATCATGGGAAATAAGATTTAGTTGAAATTTGAATTTTCTTTCACAATTCCTACGTAAGGCTATGTGGGATGCCAAAGAAATTGGATGTTGCGTACAGATATAGGGAAAAATATTGTTGTGGTATGAATTAACCAAACAATTCACCCATTTGTTCATGGTGGTTACAGACAAGGTAAATTTATGGCTGTGTTATTGCTTCTTACAAGGTATTAAATTCAAAATCTTTCCATTTTAGAAGGATCCAAAGAAATTTCGCATGGAACAGCTCTTTCAAATTATGAATTAGGGATTTGGATTGTGGTTGCTTATTTTATTATACATTAGCACCCAATAGTAAAATGGTTTTTGTACCACTCAATTTAAGGGTTAATGTACTGATTACAATTAAACTTATTAACCTATCAGCTACATAATTTAATTAATTAGGACAATTCAGTTGACAGTAAATTTTTAAGTTCTGTGAATGTTGGTCTTGTTTCTGGTTCTGGTCTCATGCAATTTAATATTATATCATAGCTAGAAACAATACATAAGTCAGAGTGATTAAAACAAACTTGTTTGGACGAGTTAAGTTTACTTACACATTTTTGGATGCATTTTCTGGTTTCGAGAGTCTTAATCCATTGACCAAATTATCCATAAACTCATTTGTCCATGTCAGTCCTGGGTATGGAATTTGTCCAAGGGTAAATATTTCCCATAATGTCACGCCATAGGACCAAACGTCAGACTAACAATGCGTAAATATAAGGTTTTATAAAGTTTTAAAATAAAGTCAATTTTATCTTCTTACTTTAACTGAAAATTCCATGTCCCGTAGAGACTCAATTGCCATCCATTTCCAAGGAAGTAAGGCCTATCAATCAAATAAAAGCATATTTCCATTGCTCAATGTGTTCAATCCATAAAATTATAATTTGGGTGTAAAATAATTTCTAATCTGCTTACAGCAGTTTTTTTCTTATATGTTGAATACTCGAACAAATGTTTTGAAAGACCAAAGTCTCCAATTTTGGCCACCAAATCTCCTGTAAGTAAAACGTTTCTCGCAGCTAAATCTCCATGAATCACTTTTTTCGAACTCAAAAATTCCATCCCATTTGCAATGTGGATTGACCAAATAATTAAATTTGTTATTGTTAGCCCAGCTTCACTAACTATGATTCCACTATTTGCATAACTACCATCGGTTAAACTCGATAAGTGTGGGCTAATTTTGCAAATATACAGTATTGGTTGATTTTTTTTGTTATAGCTAGCACAATAAATTAGTCTTACGCATTTTGATATGATATATCAACTCCAGGTTGTAAAGTCTTCCTGAAAAAATGTCTTCTTTTCTTCAAATAGTCCAACAAGTTTCCATTATCACAAAATTCTATTGCAATTTTCAGTTCACGCTTTCTAATGTTCCTTGATAATGCTCCAACTAATGATACAATGTTTTTATGTCTACCAATAAATGCCATAATCTTGAGTTCACTTAGGAGCACTTTAAAATTTTCAACATCTTCGTTAGGTTTCAGACATTTGACTGCAACAGGGATTTGAACAGATTCTCTTGTAAGAATTCCTTTCATCACCAATCCGTACGCTCCTTGTCCAAGTAAGAAACTTGTGTCTAAAAATTAAAATGCAAGTTCCTAATTGCAGGTCATGAATTCTACAGGTTTCTAACGATAATCTATCAACTAACCAACGTCAAGTTCGCTAGACTGTACTTCATAATCCGTATAATAAGGTAAAAGATGAGTACATGCATTAATATCATCTTTCCAATTAGCTAATGCTTCTGGATTCCCTTTTTCAAACTCATCGATTTCAGCTTGGGTCAAATGTCGTAGAGCTTTACTTTGTTTCCGTATTTTGTGAATTAGCACAATTAGAATTATTATAAAAACTATTCCAACACCTATGCTTAACCCAATAATTAGGAATATGTTTACTCCTACAAAAAATAGACAAACAAATAATGTTTCAATGATCCAAGTTCCAAAAAAAGAAAACTGTTACCTTTTTGTAGCAACTGTACAGTTCGTACGTTTTCACCAACTAAGTTTTGTGCAATGCAGTCATAACTTCCAATGTAAGTTGATGAGTCTCCGTCTAGCATTACTCGAATTTCATTAATTACAGTGTTTAAACTTACTTTCTCCATAACAGGCTTTATAACTTTAGTTCCTCGTCTCCACTCAACCTTTGGTAGAGGAATTCCTGATACAATGCAGGAAAGCGTAATTTCTTCATCACTTGGACTTACATAGATCTCAGAAATTTCTTTGGATGTGTTGAATGTTGGTGATAGTGAATCTAAAATATAATATTAACAAGATTTGGAATTTTTGGAAGCAAAATTAAGCTTGTTCGATTGATTTCAGTTTTCAACAAGCATTTACCTAATAACTTTAAATGAATTGTTGAACTATACCAGTCATCAAAGGTATTCCAAACATGAGCTGAGCATGAGATGACTTTAATTTCTTTATCATATAAAATTATTTCCAACTCATTGTCACTCATAAATTTCACTTCATAAACCATATCACTTTCTTCTGAAAAATTAATAACTATTTTGGTCCCATTTATAAACTCGGCTTCCCATACAATTCCTTCGGAAAAGAAGTAAAAAGACTTCCGACATGAAAATTTAAGTACTGCATCGACGTAAATGTCGGAAGAGGAGTTTAAACCAATATGATCGATCCTAATTAATCCTTCTGGACTTGCATCATCTCTGCTCAAATCTAGCACCCAACGATTGAACGAAATTAATTAGGCGATTAGGGTATAAAAATCCGTATTTTTTCTTACAAATTTCAGAATCCAGAGAAAAAAACATTTCACCTTCAACTTGAAATGGGTCAGTCGTACATCGAATTGTTGCAGCTCCGGGAGACAGCTCAGACCCCATTGTAAAAGATGAGCAAGTATCATTTTTATCATGGGGATTAAGCTTTAGCTTTAATACAATACAAGTTAAACATTTTTACTACGTAACAATTTTTATAGATTTAATTTCAGCTTACAATATTAAATTTGTATTTTAGATAATTACACTTTTGTGGATTTTCACACCAAAATCCAACTTGAGCTGGGGGATTTGCAGGTGGGCCTTGCGAACAGCAAACCAATGTATTATCCACATATTCAACAAATATTGTATTTTGTGATTCTATATCCAATGCATGTATATGCTTCAATTTTAATAATGACTTCTCCGGTTCTGGAAAATATATGAAGAAAAGAGATTCATAAAAATCATTTTCAAATCCTGGACAGGCTGTAAAATTACCAAATTTATCAAGCAATTCATATTTGGCAAAATTTGTACTAGTTTTTATATTTCTTGAAGTTGAGCATGCATATTTTCCGAAAGGATTTTCAATCCTTTCAACATTTAAATGAAAACCATCAATATCCCTTGTAACAAATTCCGGTAAATAAATTTCTCTCATTAATTCATATGCATTAGTGTTATTATTTTCTTTGAACAAATATAATGGCAAATCTGGCAGAGATGTACCACAAAAAAGCGTAATCCATGGACTATTTCTTTTTCTAAAGATTTCCATTGTTATTCCAGAATCATCTTGTAACAAATAGGACTTGGAAGAGCCTTCCCAATAAACATAAATTGAGCGTTGGATTTCAGTTTCCATTGAACATTTACAAACATAATTTCCTGTCAAAAGTTTTGTTTCACCATTAAAAATTGCTTCGGCTATGTACTGATAAGTAGTATTTCCAATTATACGAATGTTTCGGAATTCGATAGATTTAGCTAAGGTTTCCGGAAAAGTAGGATACTGAAAGCCAAAATTTTCATTTTACAAAATTGTTTGAAGCATTTGTATATATTAACATCATTTCTTTACCCGATATTTTTCAAGGATCCATTGAACTGGACAAGTTGCTTCACAACGAAGAGTTAAACTTGTAACAGAATTTGGTACAACTATTTCTATTGATTTCGAATTTTTTAAAATCATTATTTCATTTGTTTCTGGTATAATTGTGATCTCACGTATTTTATGAGAAAAAGTAAAAATGTGTTCAACACTTAAAATAGAAATCAAAACTACCAAGCAAAAATGCATATTTGATTGCAATTTTAATAATAATAATTGTAAGAATAGTATTATCAAAATGTTTGGAAAGTAAGAACGAAGCGGAAGGAAGTAATCAATCAATCAATTCGAGTTTAGGAGCTGGAAGGAAGTAATATAGTTAGTTAGTAATTCAAATTTAGTTTGATTGAATGGATAAACGATTGGTTTATTTTCAATAAATTTTACAAGCTTTAATGTACACATTTTTGGTTTCTTTCAACTTAGGACCAAAAAGTTATGCAATAAAACCGCAACTCAAACATAAGCAAATTAACTGGAATTATATTTATGTTACGTCTTACCTTTGGTTACTATTTTGCTCTCATTTTCTCAGAAGCCTTTAAACGTCGATCGGAAACTTCATTTCTTTTGGACAAATTTTGAAATTGTTCGATGCCAGAGGAAAATGAAGAAATGTTTTTTGCGATGTTTAACTTGAAACATATTTTATCAAAATTTAGACAAATGACAACACCGTTGGGTTCTGAGCTCGAAAGAGATGAAAAGTTGTCATATATTGAGAACTTGGAAAATATATCACCACAGATGACAGAGTTTAGATTAATCATTTCAAATTTCTGATTGCAATGGACATTCACATTCGTACTTAAAACATTATTTGCATCCTCTTCTTCAAAATCCATTTTTCTGCTCCAATCCTCAAATTTTGAAACCCATGATTTGAAAATTGAAAATTTTGAGTTTGATGAAAATTTTTATTGTTTTAAACAATTTAAAAGGCAAAACAATAGAAAAGACTGCATAACTCGCCTCGCAATTCGCATAAGGTAAACCCACGCCAAAGTGAAAGTACATAACAACAAGACAACTCACAGTCACAACAAAGCATAAGGGAAAGAAATCCTTTCTTGGCGCGTGGGAAAATGAACATGAAAATACTATATGGAACATTAGAAATGGAATGTTGACATTTCCTGATGCTGATTCTGCCAGTTGTTATTGTTGTGAATTGTGGACTGGACCCTCAACAGTGGACAGTGGGCCCTTAAAATTACAAATGATCATAATTAACCTAAATTCCTCTCCAAAATGAATGGACGTGACCATGACCATGGAAATTCCAGCCTTTGGGATTGTGATGGTAATAATGATTGTTCCCTTTTCCCACTTGGAAACGGTAATAGTGAAAGTACTACTGGAAACAGGAGGGTCAATATACAAACCTTACCCTTAGAACTTACATCAAATTCATTAATTAATTCAAGTTGTGCCCAGGATTGGAATTTAGATGCTACAGATGGATTAGATGTAGTTCCTACCCCAGGTCCAGCTATTCGTATAAATCAGTCCCCGAAGTCCCCTCCATGTCCGTCCAAAAAAAGACCTGACAAGCCTAAACCTAAAACTGTGACCTTTGCAACTGGAGACGGTGATCGTGATTGTGAGCGTAAGAATGTCCAAGACCAAAACCTTGACTTGGTCCCAGAGCCAATGGGACCCAACAACAACAATAATAACAACATGCCCTTGGCTTTGGAACCCTTCAATTTCGGAGAATACATGTCAAATCGTGAGAAGTCCATGTGGAAAATATCTAAACCAATTGAACCTCAGGCC
>JAQGCY010000034.1:0-39273 GCA_034700645.1 Xenylla mediterranea | reverse complement strand
TTTTATTAAAACAGAAACGCGTCTATTTTCTTGCGTGAATTTATAACTACATACTACTACGTAGTCTGTGGTAATAACCAGGAATTGCATTAAATCCTGCATAACCTTAACTTAACTCTTCCCATGAAATCGGAACAAAACAAAATGATATTTCGGTTTCATTCATTTTTCAATTATTTATCTTTCAATGTTCACAGTGTGTTTGTTAAGCACAGGTTATAATATTAAAGTAATGTTGAAGAAATTTTAGTTAGCATGTTCTTTTCAATACTACAGAATTTAAAATTAGTATAATCTAATTAAAACATTAGGTCTGTGATTGTGTGTAAATCGGAAGTTTATGGTCAGTGCCGAACTATTTGAATGATAACATAGAAAATCATTTTAGTGTTATCAGATCGTGCATCACCTTACATTCTGTTTCTCTAATCTAAAAAATAAGACCGTCTTAGCAAGCATTTGAGCTGTATAATTCAATCATCATTTACAGATCAATCTAAGGCCTATTTAGACTTAGGTTATTTCATACAAAGCGTGTTAGCATAGATTTTAATATTTTTTAATTTTCCTCCCATTCATATCTAGTACGGTCACGCCAAATCAATTATTGGAGAAAGAACAAAAAGTTAATGGAACTTTTATTGTTGGCAGTACGTTAGTGTTCCTTGTGATATCAATTCCTCCCTTTTACATCTGACCAGTTAAAAAACATCCTTCCAATAGTTTGTAACATTTTTATCAATTAGAAAGAAAAGATAAACGGAAGATACGTAAATAAAACGTAAAGCCAGGCATATTTTTATTCTCTAAGTTAAATTTTATAAAGTATAATTTACATGCAAGCATTAAATATTGCGATTGTATTTTAGGTATGATTAACTCGTAACAGATTACAACCAATAAATTAATATTTTAGTAAATTCCAAATAAATATTTATTTAGTCAGCTTCTTAACATGATAAGGTATTAAACGTATTGAATGTCATTAAATAAACCAAACTTTACACTTCACACCAGTCCATTGTTCTGGACAGTAATGCAATGCAGTTTCACTACCGATAAGGTTAAACCGTTAAAGGAATGTGAATCTCGGGTAAATATGAGGAATCCCAGAAAACCTCGACGGCACCCTACTGATTGATGCACTATCACTAGACAAATTTTGAAGGACCACCTAATGTTTTTATCAGCTAGATGTATTTGACCTACAATTACTCTTGCCATGTCAGTCTTGATGATATGTTTGAGTTGTTCCAATAACATGACTTCGTTAGGATTAGGATAATTCCTTTTGGCAAAAATGCTGATTTTTTCTGTACTAATTTTGAAGTTGAAATTTCTGAAAAATAATATGGAAAAATTGTGAAGTTGGGTTAGGGTATACTGAAGCTTATTTTCCAGATTATTTATGGATCGACCTTCTGTACTTGAAGCTGAAACTAGTCCGTTTCGTGAATTCCCTTTTCTTGTTCTTGGTTGAATTTAATTTGAAAATAAAGGCTCTGAAAAGGATACGGGAAGGGGAACCCATTAAAAACACATATGAATTTTATCAAACAACAAGATATTAACAGAGAAAAAGGCTGTGTGAACTGTGAAGATTTAATGATCATGAGTTTTTGGTAGAATAGAATAGAGTTGCCAGTATTAAATCAGGTAGTCATTTATGCGCATAATAAATGTAAATATTAGACTCGATTACATGGAAGCAAATAAATCTTTGGAAAAGTTGCATTTAGATAGACCCCCTATGGTTGATAAGGAATTCAAATTTCATTACATCCAGATTTGATTTACTTTTTTTCTTCGAAAATTAATTTATTTTTTGGATTGAATGTTTTATCGCATCTTGTGGGTGAGTAATTCAAGACCCTATAGAAAGGACACTTTGTCCCGTTAAGTGGAGGTATTGCAATCTTATATCGCATGTAATAACGGGGAAAGTATTTTGGGGGAAGGTAATTTCGGGGAATGAAAAAGGGGGAACGTTAATTTCGGAGAACGGTAAAAATGGGGAAAGTAAATTAGGAGAATAGTAATAAAGGGGAAAGTAAATAAGGGGAAAGAGCGGAATAGTCTGCTTATCTATAAACAATAGTTATTCGTACAACATTAAAGTAGCAATACTTTTCCAGACAAGGATTATAAATTCTTCAACTTGTGTTCTAAACATCCGTGGTCTGCACCTTCCAGATAACAATTAGACTCAATTTGGATCGCACAATAGCATTAAAGTAAAGACAAGAATTTGTGAAATTTGAAAAATGTATGATATGTATGGTTAACAAATATTTTATGGATTAATTTATTATTCCTTATAACATCTTCGCCGATCTGTAAAAGGAAATTATACTTAGAGAAAGTAAATTCATAATTCAGTGCTGTATTTTGGAAGAGTTTGGTTTTTCTTTCCAGCTTAACTAAATAATCCAATAACCATTGGATGCAAAAAAGGCAGAATTTAATTTTCGCTACTTAGGTACTGCAATCCGTTAGCATTAATCAAAGGTCATTTTAACAAGCTTCAAGTTGTAACCCTAAATGTTCTGTTAGTGTTAAAGGTTTATAACACTAGTTGTTGATTTGCGGATAAAGTTCACTAGCTCGTAGCTCTTTTGAAGATTCAACTTGAATTGATGAATGATATGATTGTTGATTACACATGCTGTTACAATCTAATTTTCTGCAAAATTGAACGAAAACGAAATAAATAAACTTTGCCAGGGAGTTCAATTAAACTTTCCAAAGAAAATAATAAACGAAGAAAGTTTGAGTTAAGTTTACAAACTTTTCCAAAACTTGGTTTAATTAAATTTTATCACGAGGCTTTTATTTTTTTGTGCTCATCTTCTGTATGAAAAATGGAGAATTGAAATCTCAGCTTGAGTAAAATTTCAATTCAACTAGTTCAAAAACATAATATATTATTTATTAAACATTACAGTTGCAAATGTTAAGTATGATAAACTAACAAAATTCTACATTATAACCTATAAAGGCTGGTTTTGAAAATTATTGAGCCTGCCGGATTAGGTAAAATATATAATTCCACAATTACCGCGTTTTTTTAGTGGGATCCCACTGGAAAACTTTGCTTTCCCTTTTATCGTACTATCTTGATCAAATTCAAGCTCGTATTAATAATATGATATGTTCCAGGAGTTATAAAAAGGCAAAGCATATCAATCAAATATCAAGCATACGAGTTTCAACTTTTTAAGTTGGGACGTGTACCAGTGCACATTTCTTAAAGAACTCACAAAAGTTGTAAAGCATTAAACTAACTTGGCATCATATATTAGTTTACACAAATCAATGACAAGTTAATGAAATCTAGACTTCATCATTTAGAGTAAGCTTACAGTCAAGAACTTTCGTTCCCTTTTATTTAAGTAAATAATTTATTGGATTAGTGTCCCCTTTTGATTTGTGTTAGTGAACTAAACCTTTGTTTCTCTAAGCCACATTGTTAACAAAATATGTACGCAATGGATCTTGATGGTCAAACGATTAAGAATTTCATCCAATATTTACAACACAAATGGTAGACTGAAAGCCCTGCCCTGACATTTCAATTCCAAATTTTGCAGCGTCATCATGTTATAGCCCTGTTGTTACAACTGTATTACAGTTATTATAAGCTGATTAATTTGGTAAAGGAACAAAAGGGTTGATGTAGATGTATAAATGATTTCCTTTCCCCTGTATTCAATGAAGTCCTAACGATTAAGATATGATATTAGGCTTTCACGGAGTGATGAATCATGGGAAAGTTAGCATCAGCTACATTTATACAAATTACATATCGTTTCTCCAATGTAACCCAAAAATAAGTCAAAAATCTATTCTTTGCTGCTTTACTTGTAGTTGTAATTTATCCCGTGTTCAATATCGAGCTCAATTCATAATTAAAGAGGTTCAAACAGAGAAAACATGTAGGAGTCTAATATAAAGACAAACGAGGAACTGGTAGTAGCAGGATACATATAAATCGATCCTTAGGAAAGCACTGTCATATGTTGTATGTGCTTTTGCTTCATTTGTAGCAAAACATTTACACAAATGTGTAAATATATCTTACATTACAAAAGTTGTATTTTTCCCAATAAGTAATACCAGAGAACAAAAGCTTTCACTTTAATTAAAACAGACCGTTGCTCTTTTCTCCCAATGTCCTTTTTGTACTAATAACTTAGATAACAATTTATTCGGAGGAGCTTTATTGTTTCAAATTAATAAACTTACTTGGCAAAAAAAAATTTCGAACTGCAACTTACATTGTATAAACATATCGGCAAAAGTTAAGTGAAAAAAAACTTTGATTTTGACATCGTGCAAGTTTACCAATGCCATTTAGAAATTTTCTACTTGAATGTATTTATGTACTCATGTTATGATCCGATCCAATCTCCGAAGGAACTGGAACCTGGACACCACATAATTTTTTTGGTAGTGGATCAGCTTAAATTTTTTAGCTGATACATTATAATTATAATATAGTGTAGTACAAGGAAAGATGATATGAACTCGTCTCTCAGTACCAGTAATACTGAAGTAGAAGATCGCAGATCGTAATTCATTTATTAGTGATTCACATGATAATCTAGGCTAATTGTAAGAATTATTTATTGAGTGATATGGAAATTATGATCATAGTGTTAAATCTCATCAGATCTCAGATTCCGAACCCCAAAAAATTAGATAGAATTCTGATAGATTAACTATTATTTAATCCTAAAATGAGAATAATTACTAACAAAAAAGTTCTACAAGTTATTTATCGTAATCTTGAAACAAATATCACAGAAACCTTAATTTAACACATTTAGAAAATACACAAAACAAAAACTACAAATGAATACTTGTAACAACTTCATTGCGGTACATATTATGCAACTCAACACTTGTATAATTAATAAATGCGTATATATTATTTTCTTTTACTTGAATTCAATCTCAATTGCTTAATGCAAGTTCATTATTTACAACGCATCCTGCTTTGCTTAATTGTATATCATGTCAAATAGGCGTTAATAAATAATAGAATACATATAGACTAATTAAACATAAACTAATTAAACGTAAACATAAGTTTGAGATTTTTGGTGTGGATTACTGGAGAATTTAAATAGTAAATTTTTACATGTTTAGGTGATGATATGTTATATTATAATGAGATTTAAATTAGTCGTGATTAAGGAGCGTATTTGTCACCTCAGAGATGGACAACAAAGGACTTCTGTCCTGTTTGTCGCCGTAGGATAGTAAGTATCGGCTACCAAAGAGCTGAAAAGAGAAATATAAAATGAATCAGTTTTGAAGTATCATTTCATTTATCCAAAAGGAACCCATGGAGAAAGTGATTGGTGAAAGACTTGGGATGTAAAGAAAGGTCGTATGCATGTGCGAGAAAGTCTACAGCAGCCTTTTAGATAAACTATAACATGAATAGCAAGAGTGAAAGGTAAATATCATAATATTTATTTTATAAAGACACTTTTACACAAACACTCGCTGGAGAATACAAACAATAATTGAAAGCCTGGAAAAAATATTTCTTTCGTGTTCGTTTAGTCAAACTTTTTCCAAAACCTATACCAAATCATCCAATTGCATTATTCATTTTACTTTAGATTTTACGACTTTATAGGCCAAAGTGTGCGATTTTCGTTACATTTTTTCTAGGATCTACTTAATTGTATTTGTGTTATAGAGATAAAGAAAACAAGGAAAGCATTTTGAACAAAACACAAGAAGCGACTCACTGATGAGTAGGGGGAGGAGGGTAAACCCATACCTCACTGGTACTCCCCTGTTCCATTGTCCCGTGGACCATACCCATGCCTACCCCAACTCCTGGATGATGATATGAGTGGAGATATTTTGCGGCGGCTGCTGCGGCCATAGCTGATGTTGCAACAGGTGAATTTTCGTGACTATTAGTACCAGCAATATTGCTAGAATGATTGTGATGTTCTAATGTTAAAGGATGTGAGTGATGGTGAGAATGATGGTTTGTAAGAGCATGACCTGAGGTTGTGACCACTGGACTATTACCATTACTGTGTCCATTCTCTGGTAAAGGTTGACCGGGGCCTCCAATCACACCCACACTCGTTTTAATAATAGACCCAACACCCCATTTACAATCTCCTGAAGAACTAACCCCACTAGAAGGTGTTGAAACTGGGGTAGAACCACCAGAACCCATTTCACTAAGAGATCGGAGTGGATCACTATGACTATATTTTTGTGATTGGATTACAGAATTATGCCTTCCACCACCACCCGACCCACTTGAACCCCACATAAGGACAGTTTGTCGAGGAGTATCATTTCCATTAGTATAGTGCATCATGTAGTCATCTCTTTTTAAGCTTTCAGGATCTGATTTCATGAGGTCATTCCCGGAGCTTCCATTCTTTTTATCTAAGCTCGGTGTAGCATTAGTATTAGAAGATGAATATGAGGATTTATAGCTATCTAGTGATTGACAGCTCGTGGGTTGATTATCGTAGATACATCCACGCGACAGGGATCCATCCAAAAATCCATTACTCACATAGGCTGCTGGACTATATTCTGGATAGTAGGTGCCGAGAGTGCGATACTGAAAAAGGGATGCAGAATCCAAGTAACGATTTTCAAAATTTGCAGGATGATGATAAAAACTTTGTTGTTGATGGTGGTGTACATAGAGATTCGCTTCATGGGTTGGATAGCCTGCTGCTGAACCATAAAGGTTATTTGTGTACGGAGTATTATATGAGGTAGCTGCAGCTGCCACAGCAGCGTGCTGAATTTGTTGGATTGCGGTTGCTGTTGGGGTAGTCGGAGTACTAGTTAAAGGGTCCGTTGGATAATCTGATCCTACTACTACTTGGCCTCCTGTTTTCCGTTTTGAACGACAAGATGCTAAGAAGTCACGTAATTGAGTTTTATATCTTCGAGCTTTAGGTGCTGGGGCTACCGGTGGATTAGCTGTTGTATTAGTTGCGACTGAAGAATTATCTTGATCCGAAAAATAGGAATTAGTTAGTCCAGCATCCAAATATGAAACTTTAAAATCCATCGTTCGTTTCCCTAATAAATCACGGCCTTCTTCTTCCCTAAAGACAAATACAAAAGAAGTTGGATTTAAAATTTATGTGTAATGATAAGGGTAATTAAAGTTTTGCTCGTTCGAAAATTGTATTCATATTATTAAAATAGAATTTCTCAATAACAATAAATATGAATACTTAGAACTCAAAACATAATGAAACAGAAACCCGTTTTTAAGGATTCCCAGTGCTTAAATGTGTCAATTATATGAAAAAGTAGAACCAGGCAGCAGCGGGCTTCTTTATGTAAAGACGTAAAATTTATGTCTTTCTAGGAGCATCAGACAAAAAGTTTTCGATTATAACTTTAATACTGAACAGTGCCTAAGTCCCTGCAGGGCGACGTTAAGTATTGTTTACGCGGAGGTAATTTCAGAATGGAGTTTAGAAGATGCTGAATTAATAATTTTGGTTTGTCGAATCGCTTGAACATTTAAACACATTGTGTAGTGTTTAAATATAGTGTCCTTGATGTGTGGTCATTATAGACAAAACAGAAATCAAAAGTTTAACGTAGAAACTTACATAAGTGGTCGATGAGTACTTGTTATGAAATCCGGTTTAGAGTTTTTGTAAACTAATCTTGAACTTGTTTGGAGCCATTGCCACTGGCCATCCTTACTTTGGAGTCGATAGGCTATAAGTCCAGACGCCCCTGTCTTTAATACTAAATAAGAAGTAATTTAATTAGAAATCAGTTTTAACTAATTTAGTTTTTGATTTTAAAATCTTACGTTCTTGATGAGCCGAAGCGACGTAAGCCAGATCATCGAAATGGACTAGATCATAACCCCCCATATTTGTTAACTCTGTATCTGAGTATCCTATGAGCATTTTACCTCTGAAAAACAGGGAAAAGACGAAAATTATATGCTTGTGGATCATAAATCATGCAATTAAGGGTATCGATATCTGTTCAACATATCAATTACTGTGCTTATGGATTCTTGGATAGCATATCAAATCATACTGCATACCTTTGATCCATTGAGACTAAACTGAGATCCAATTTGTGTTTACTCTTGAACATTACTTCTTTCTGTGGAACTTCGAGTAGGGAAGGTGGCCCGAAGGGAGTACACAAAGCAAAGAGAGCCAACGGTGGCTCTTCCGACTTACGATTCTGCCCGTGAAGGACTTTTACTCTTCCTCTTATATCCAGCCTCTGCAAATATTTTAAATGCAATAATGTCTAAGAATAAGGATAATAACTAAAAAAGACTTAAAATCTAAAATCCTTTGTATATTTAGGCATAGAAACACAATAAAAGTAATCAAAATAAAACCAATGGAAAATTTGCTTATAGAAAATATTCCACATTTGCTATTATAGCATGTACACTTATTCTTATTACTTATATTCACTTCTTGTTTTTTTCTCAATGCGGAAACTTTTTAACATAAATTTTATGGAGCTGGCTGGATGGAGTGAGCCTTTTTATGAAACACGCAATAAGATAAATAGACTTTCTCTTTCAGTTTCCTCCATTTTCATCAGTATATTCTAGGCAAAGTGGCAGTTCTCCCTAAATTTCAGAGCTTTCCTATTCCTATTATTCTTCCCCTTCTTATCTTAACATAGAAAAACTGTGCTTTTCAATTTATTTTTACGGATGCTTAGTAGTCACTAAAAGGAAATGGCAGTCCGTACAGTATATTGTCGGTTTCTATTTTTCCAATTACACAGTAAAACTTAAATGAGCTTGCTCTGTAAGTAAAAAACCAACAAAAAACTATATGTCAGAGAACAATACCCATTGACGACTTCGACTACGATTCAGGATGTTTTCGACCTCTGCAACCTACGACCTACAACAACGCTGCATGATTCATTTAATTCCAGCCGTTCTCTTGTTTTCCACAGGAAAGTTGAAGAAAGTTGCTTGGTAATATATACCAAATAATATAGAATAATATGTTAGCTCACATCATACACTTACTAAAAATCCCGACGTATTATCCAGTAGACATCGAAATCTAACTGTAAATGATCTTTCAAGAAAATGGCAGTGTTCTCCTGCATGAATGACATCTTGGAGTGGGATTCCAGACATCTCAGATGGTAAAAATGCATTCCACATTAACTGTCTTTGGAGTTCTTCTCGATCTTCGGAATGGACCAATTCATATACGGATTGATGTACTATATCTGACTAGAATTGATAAAAATATTAGTAGTAAAATAGAATACTTTTTTCTATGAAAAGAAACCAATGCAACATTTCAAAACTCCTCATTCATTCATAAATATTAGTTGTCTCTCTGAAGCTATAGAGTAGCATGTTCCTTCCACTTTCCCTTTTAAAGTATAAGAAATGAATTACTACTGTGCACGTAACTCACTGTTTGATACCAAATAGTCAAAAGGTAAACACTTTACTGACTGGCTTTTTCGACAAACTCTTCAAACTTTAAATATTACGAGCACGAAAACACGGAAAGGAAAACACACAGTACATGCACAATTCGAACAATGATTAACGGTCGGCTTTTCTTGCAAATTACATTCACTTGTGCCTGACCTAGGCCAAGGCTCCTTGACAATGAAAATTTCTTGATGAGAGTGAAGAAACATATTGTTAACATGCAATTTTAACGTTAACACCTTTATAAACGCAATGTAAACGGAAAAAAATCCATGAAATTTGGGAGAATGAAACGGAGTGCATGTAAACTGAATATTATATGTGGAAACATAATTATTAGTTATTTGGAGTTGTACTTGTAGGAATTACCTGGTGAAAGCCAAGATAACTTTCTATGCTGTGGGTTGCAAAGAAAACTTCTCCGTCACATGTTAGAATTAAGAGGAATCCGTTCAGAGCCTAGAATAAATATTTCTAACGTCATTATTTGTGAAATCTCGAGTAAAGCATTGGACTAATTCATTATTCATGATGTCCATAATAGTTTTCGGAGTATAATGTATAGTATTATATTATTATAGATTAATTTTCATCTTACCAGAACAAGCGAAGAGATAGGGAGTAATAAAAAGTCTTAAAAACTAATTTGGAACAAGCTAAGCAATAAAAGAGAAGGCATAGAGATAGAAGATGCCTTTGAGAAGCTCGCCCTAATGAACCCTAGAAAAAATACATAGTTAACTATAACTGTACGCCACAGCCACAAGTCTAACATAGAGTGAGGATTATAAGTAATTTACATCCCCCTGCCTTGACACCTGATTTATTGAGCGAATTTGTACCTGCCATCCAGCTCCATTATTCATTGGACAGGAGCCTCTCATATAAATAACATACATAGTACATAACCTAAACCTTGGCTTAAAACACAATCCATGAAATCGAAGAGACTTTCAATTCATTTTATTTTTAAAAAGAAAACTCTCTACATGCATTTTTTGTGTGGTTTTGTATCAATATCCTCATTAAAACAGGACGACTATGTGGTATGGTGGTAACTGAAGATAATACGACTGAACTGAACCGCATTTTTTGTACCTTTATAATTTAAAAGATTCGGAGTAATGTGTATTAATGTTATTGCCTACGGAATCAAAATTGTAAAATTTTTAAAGTCATGGGTAATTCGAATTTTGAAACTCTCTTTGGTTTTTGTATATTTCATTTCATTACAATCCCATTTGCTCTATTCATGTTATGTTTGTGTATTATAATAAAGACAAAACCAAGCAAAAAGCAAGAATTAATCATTCTAATGCATGGCGGAATAAAAAATGTTGGGTTTCGTGAAATCTTGAAAACTGAATTTCTTTAATTGTGAAATAAATTATTATTGTTTGTTTCATTTTTGAATAATTATTTGTCATTTTTCAAGGGAGTTACACAGTATCAGAAAAATATTTTCCATACTCAATTTATCAAATAACGAAAAGTCGAAAACAAACACAATTTTTTTACCTGTAAGAAAAGCTCTCCATCCAATGGAGTATGATCATAAGCTGTAAGATCCCGACTAGTTCTGTAGTCTGACCCTGTTTCATCTTTGATTTGTATCATTGAAACTGAAAAAAATAAATAGAATGCTTTAAACTGATAATTCCCTGCATCTCAACGGTCTTGATCAAAACAATTTCAAATCAGGAGTAGAACAAGGAAAAATGGAGAATATAAAGGAGTAATCGTAATTATAGCTTTGAAAAATATATCTGAAAATGTAATGGTGGAATAAATTGAGACTGTGTACACTGTATGTTGTATTTTATAACAAAAGAAAATTTTCTTTATATGAGCATAGCCATGCCTCGTCTTCCCAAAGAAATACTAGAAAATTATATGTTAGCTACAACTAAGGTAAAAAAAAGTTTGTTCCAATTGGAAGCCTTAGACTTAAACTTGTATCGACAGCTTTGCAACAATTTTTTTATCAGATTCTGTAATAAATGTAATAATAATAATCATATTGATATTCGTTCATCCAATGGATTTCAACAATGGTTTCTTGTTCGATAGCTCCTTTATTGGTTATTATCATTCCATCGCGTTCATACATCAAGAATCAAGGGAGTTTTGGAAAAATAACTTTTTTTTTTGCTAAAAGCGCATCAAGGTTAAAAGATGGAAAAATTGTATTTCAGTAGTAGTATACTGGAGACCTGAGAACAAGAAGAAAATTCTTCCTTGAAAATTTACACTATAATTAAATGTAAATCTTATCCTTAGACTAATTAGCAGGTTATTACATATAACAATTATATTCAAAAGGATGAGAATTAAGTAACAGAAAAGAATAAATGTGTGCTTGTAATAAATGAAACATTAGTCAAGTTATGGTGAATTTAAATAAAAAATATCACGAATAAACCTGTCATCACATGAGTACCGATTTATTTAAAGATTTGTTGTTGTTGACAGCGTATCTGTCAAGTTAAGTTTCAAGGCAATGACTCTAAAATCCCTTTACCACAATAAAATATAACTCAATCCTTTTCCACTTGTCATTTTATGTCAACAGGACACTCCAAATCTAAAAGTATAAAATATATTGAAAAACATTACAGAAGATTAATTTTAACTATAGATAGACCCAACAGTAGCTGAACTGATCTGGTGGAAGCTTTTTTATTTATTTTATCATCATTGATTTCATTTTTTATTTATATTTAACATTAACAAAAAGTAGGACAAATCTGAACTGATTATTATTTTGTATGAATTTAAGTCTTAGTTGTAAGTCTGGAAACTGGTAAATCTTGATTTAATCATTAAATTCGAATGTTTTATGTATAGCTAAGAGAGCGCATATTATAATAATCATCATAATACCATCTTATTTTACAATTCGTTCTTCATATTCACGCTAGATTGACAGGAAAGATTAAGGTTTTAAGATATAAAAAAATAAATAAAAACTTGTCTTAGATTCTCTGAGACAAGAAAAAATGAATTATTTTGTTCTTTTTTTGAGCAAAAGGTAAAATTTTACATTTACATAGGTTGGAATTATTCTCTTATTTTACGAGTGCCAACTTAAGTTTTATGATGGTTGTAAAATATCGAATCTTTTCTTCGGATCGACGGCCTTCTTTGCAAATACTGCAAAAAATCTTTACCTTCTCCAGAAGTCAGGAAAAAGTTAACATGAACTTATTTTAGTTTAATTATAGAGTAGGCCAGGTTTTATGAGTATTTTAAAGGCATTAATGATCAATTTGTATTTAAGTTATACACGTTATTTATACTGCAGTAAGTTGAGCAATTGGCAAAATGTGTTGATGACTTAATTTTGATATTGAAATTGCTTTTGTTAGGAATGCATGGCGTCAACAACCTTCTTTATCGGATTCGGAAAAGCAACAGCAGCTATTTCTAGCTTTAGATTTATATACATTTATTTCTATTTATGTGCTACAAAAGATCTTAAGAAAGAGGAGAGAAGTGTTATCAAGAAAATTATACTCTAAACACCTGTTTTATGAAGTTGTAAAACTGCACTAAAATTAAGAAACTCCAATTATATTTTATGTTGTCTTAAACAAAAATGAAAACAGTAAAAGTAAGGTGAAATAAAATCTATTAAATTTATCCGTATCTTCTGTTTCTGTACGTATTTTATTTATTTATTATTTATTCAATCATTTGCTTCTAACACATTTCATTTTTTGATTACAAATTGCCTCAAATACGTATTGCTCTTGTTTCGCTATTATGTAGCTTATACTTTATACAAAATACATTTAAACATGGCAATAAAATACATTTCCTTCACCATCAGCACACACACGTTAATTATTCATTCATCAGATAATTCCTTTCTAAGTTATAGTGTTAATTTACTAAAATTGTCAAAATTGTCTTTTGAGATGAGTAATTAAATGTTTGCCCATTAATAACCAATTATTCATGTAATTTAACCCATTGTAATCTCCAAAGTTATGAACTTTATTGTATTATTCACTAGACCGGCAGAGCTCGATCTGCCTTTTTGTTGTTGGGTAGACGGCGGAGCTCGGCTGGGTCTAGTAGGCTAGCTTTGATCGGGTTTCGTTTTTTCGGCCCGGTAGTTACGGAGAAGATCGCGGGGTAGCATGTAGGAACGCACTGAATAATCTTACATACATATCGTCGCTCGCAGTTAATAATCGATGCATTTGGTCGGAATAGTACTCAACCGTTGTCCTACAAGAGGTTTCTTCCCTTCTTCCTTAATATAATTTATTTCAAATAGATTTTTATGTACAAAAGAATATGAAAATAGATTTTAAGTAGGTATGTGTATGAGATTGGTGCTGAGTTAGAAGAAGGAGGGTAATTAAACTTTTCAGTGTTCGGTCAAGTCGAAGTCCGTCTCTTCACCGTTCATAATAAAGTAAACTTTTGGAACTTTGGATTCAGAATTAATTATTAATAATTTATGAATAAGCTACTCAGAGAATATAAAATTAAAACTTCGAAACAATTCGAATTCTAAGGTCGATCAGCTAACTTCTCCTTAATAAACTGTAAAATTTTAGAGTTCCATACTCGCTCGACCATCTCGGGTCCGTGATTATCACAATCTTATAATCTTGGCCATTCACTAGTTCCTTAGACTTCCAGTTAGGTATTAGTTAAGCTCTAAGACTGTGGTAGAATGACCGAAGGAAAACCTTATTTGTTATATATTTGCTATATACACAACTAACCAACCCTTCTTTCGAATCCGAAACAAATCTACTTTACTTGATTCTACAGCTACAGAAAAGTCGATAGTGTAGTGTATGTTCCTTAATATGATTTGGTCACGAAACCCTAAGTCGTTCCTTCTACGAGTATTCCATTTTATTTCTATAATGTATAATACCTATATCAGCTTTTGCATTTCTCCCGACCTTTATTCGTCGATATCGTAAAAAGAGAAAATAAGCTTCTATAAAAAGCAGAAGAAAATAGAAAACATTCAACATTTTCTCTAGCGGAACAAATCTAGCAAGAAAAGAAACTCCAAGCTCTAAACTTTAATAGAATTAGATATCTATTCTAGAAGTATAAAAAAGTATTTAATGTTAGAACTACTACAACTCCTGTATGGATGGAATTTAACAATTAAGGAAAACTCCTGAAAGTGTTTCATGGGCTTGGTGAACTAATCCTATGTTCTTGCGCTTCTGCACTCTCTGTGTAGAGAAAAATAATGTTAGTCTAATAATTGGTACAATTCACACTCAACATGTTTTGCATTACCATTAGCTAGTGGTATCTGGGTTCATTAATTAGATGGTACATTAAGAATACTTTTCAATCTAGTTTGAACTGGTAATTTGTGAATATGAATATTTTAGTTTCAAAGAATCATATTATCAATAATTACATTTAAGCGCAATCGTTATCTATTTTACTATAAATTCCTACAACATTACCTCAACTTAATTTTCTTATGGTTATACGCTATTACACCTTAACCATGATTAATGTAATAAAAAGTCAAAAAATCCTTTGAAAAAATTAATCTGCTAAAGACGTATATGTCCAAACTCAACATTACATTAGTGTTTGCTATTTTGGAATAGGCTTTTATTTAAGATGAGGGTTGATGTTCCCATTCACAGAAATTTTCCTTGGTTTTACATATTTCCTGGGTTGAATGATTAAGATATGACATTTTGTCTGACAGAATGATGAATCATGGGAAACCTAACAGCTATCAAACCAGCAACCAACAGCGCAGCAGCTCAAACTTCATAAGTTCATTAATGTGTGTTATCCAGAGTCTAAAAATGTATTGAGGTTATGATATAAACATCAGGCGCATAAAATATAGATCATATTATAACTTTATGACTTAAAATTAGCTATTTGTTTCCAATGAAAAGGAAAGGATGAGAAATTCTTCCGGAATCAAATAAAGGAATATATTTTTAGCAAAAGATAGTACTTACTAGGATGAGCGTGGAGTACAACGTAACGCTTTTATCGTAATTAAAACTTGGAATTCTTTGGTCAAAGTATTTGTACTATACATTGTGCATTTTTTTAGTTTGTTTGGTTCACAGTCGACCTATGCTTCAGTTCAAATTTAATTACTGTTTTACATTTAGTTTGAGTTAGGATGACAAAGAAAAATCAATTGTTTACTTTCTACCTAATAACGAAATGTTTAATTACCCTAACTAAGCCGATTAATATTTAATTGGACTGGGGTTTGGTTTACATATGTTTATCATGGACCCCTTTCTGCTTCGTTTATAACTACTACAGTACAGCTAATCAAAAATCAAACAGAAATGACAGTTATTTAGCTTAGGACACTAGGTGGTCCTTTCATTGGAAACCTGGAAAGTAAAGTACCTTTCATTCTTATTCCTTAGCCATGGTCACAGGCCTCTTTCACACTCCTTTTTACACAATCATTCAGCCCCACAGGGGTCAGTTAACATAACAATAGAATCCAGTGGAAGAAGTCTAATCGGGAGATCTGATCTAGTAATACTTTCGTCGTTCGTACTTAGTTCGTACAATATGCTCTCCTTTGAAAAAATGATACTCCGAGTCCGACACACACTTTTACTCTGGTCTTGGCTTTGTGGACGGTTTACCTTTTGGTTTGGTACACGCGTCTGGAATATTGATTAAACTTTATAACGACGATTTAGTGAAGTTTATGGGAGCCTGAAAAAACCATGAACCAGTAAGTGTACATTACCTTCACTAAAAAAATTCACATTATTACATCCGCACCCTTTCTTTCAGGCTGTCTCGAAAATAAAGCATCGATCCATATACATAGATTATAATCAGCTTTTAAATAGAAGAAAGGGGTAAAGAGAACATACGTAAGTGTATGAACCCTAATAATAAATGTAAGCTAAAAGTCATTGTTCTTACTTCAGATATGTATGCTTAGGCCGAATATCTAATTGCCTATACATTTTACTTTTTGGGCATTATAGGAATATAATGAGTTATGGATTTTCACAAAAATTTCCTTTCAATGTTTAAGGGCAAAAAATCATTTGTCAAGTGAAGGATTGAAGAAAATACAAATTATTTTAAGGTTGAAGAAACTTATGAACATCCCACACTTCGTTTTACTCAAACTGATAGATCCCGATTTGTTATTGTCATTTTTTAAAGTCAAGAAAAAGCTTACCTTGAAAATAACTTTTAGTTCTTAAATATGATACAGCTAGCCGTAGAATTGAAAGTCGATCCAGTTTAGATAAAATATTTTGTTCAAAGGGCAGCAGGGATGCTAGGGTATCTAATTCTGCATTTAACCGTTCCCGATGCCTTTTTGAAGGATTACTCTTGGCAACTCCGTCTTTGGGTGGAGGTTTTATACTGTAAAACAAAATAAAAACAAGAATATTATCATTATTATTATATGTATAATCGGTTTCGGGAAAAAAATCCAACAAAAAGATGCCAGTTCTATGCTCATAATGTAATGTTATTCTCATTTTCCGACTATAATTACACATAAATGTATCCACTGCCTGGCCTAACAATATTCAGTAAACTAAACATTTCCTAAAGTATTCATAAACCTGTATAATTATGCTTCGTAAAATTGAGTAAAGTAAAACTATATGAAGTTTTTTGGTTCATGTCATATTTTTTCAACAATGTTGACGACAAAGAAAGAAAGGAGACTGATAGACTAATAATCATAAAAAACTAGACTATACTTTTGACATTTTCTGTGAGCAAGGAAATAATAATGATGATGGTATGATAACAGTTGTTTGGATTGGACTTGGACGTATGACATTTAACAATAGGAGTTTCGATTTGACTAGATGATTGAAAGGAAGGATGCCTGTTTAGATGTTATGAAATTTGCTTTTCCTTATACCATATTTTTCTCATCATGGAGAAAATTATACTGGTAGGTATGTAAGAGAGTTCTTTTGGAAAGTGTACTAATAGAATAATAATCTTCTGCTTTATAGATATGCAGTTAGTTACTTATTTCCTCATCCCAACAAATCGTGTGAACATGGAAGAAAGGCGGAGACCAAAGGGTGTATCATAGCATACTTTTATGATCATCAGCTTGTGCTCTAATATGACTACATGCATTCAAAATCCAAATAAATTAAATATCTTTTGTATTAACTAAATTGAAGCTTAAATTGCGTTAAAAATCGAAGCAACCTTACTCTATTACACAAAAGGAAACATTAAACAAGTTTAGGACATTCTTGCAATGTACGTCTCAAAAGAATTTGAGGAAATTTGATAGGACACAATACAAACAAAATAAAAGATAACCCTGCTATGCTGGATACTTTCCGCATCAATAATCGAAGCACATTTTTTTCGAACAATACATAGAGTTACAAAATTCAACCTTTGATAAATTCATTGTGAAACTCTGTGTATTCTGAGAAGGACAAATTAATGTTTTGTGTTTCTATCAAATTCTAGATCCAAAGCAATATCCCAAGTAAAGATCACACTAACTCAGGTGTAATGGAAGATTGCTTGTTATGGGGTTTTGATCCTATACTTTTACTTCTGAAAAATATTCACATTCTGATCACCATGATTATTCAATAAAATTAATGCATTTCAAATGATATTCGGGACGTCTCATTAGTTATTGTATTATTTGGTTTCATTTGGTTGTATATAGTACAAGTATACAGGAAATAACTCACAGCATCCGGCTGTTTGGTGGGATGTTGGACATACGTCCGATAGAAAAAAATATTTTTATACGAATGACAATTTTTGGAAAGTGTAATTGTAACTGCTTCCGAGCTGCGGGAATATACGTATTTCAGCAGTGTATTTGCTCAGTCGGTCGGTCAATATTTACCCAAATCTTCTACTCAATTGTTCAGTTACTTTATAGATCAATGATTTTCCGTTTGTACAATGGATTGTTGTAGATTCGGATTCGGAGTCAAATGTTGCTTTAATTATTGACTGAATAGTTTCCAATATGTTCCACAAACTTGCTAATGTTTAAGTAAGTGTTCCCCTGTTTAAACCGTCTCAAGTTAGCTTGAAAAAGGTCATGCGATCGCTATATTCGTCTGTCAGTCTACATAAGGCTTAGTGGTGGCAGGCATCAGGAACTTGTAAAAACCAATGAACAAGGACAACGAAAAATGAAAATGTTGTAATATATTTACTTTAAAAATTAAACGCTTATAGAGTAGGTTATCTTTATCTATATAGTTTAGCGATCCATACAGAATACAAAACTTTTAAAACTAAAATTTGGATCAATGAAGAAATAAGTATACATTTGTATGAGTTAATAATAGTGTACTGAAAATGTAGTAATAAAAGAAATCCTTTCTTTTTGCTTTCACCTTTACCAACTCTGGGTAAATTACTACTAAGTCCTGGATGTTCTACATATTGATTTCACAAGTTTCTATTTGGCGTTATAATTACCCTACAATCAAAATCTCTAATATAGTAAATAAAATCAAAATTCTAAACGTTTAGTTTATTTAATTAATTGTAGTTTTATTGAGCATTTATGAAATTTGTTTAAACACGACCAAACAAGGGAAGGTTATCTTTTCTTTTTTATAATTGTTTTACTTTTGCTGTGATAAATTAATGGAATATTGTAGTAAGTCATTGGCGCTTGTGATGCTTATGCTTTTTCGGGTATTTTCAGTCATTCTTTGGGTTAGCATTTGTTTTTATTTAAACATACATAATGAACGTAATCATTTATTTTTCTACACTCCAGGTCTCCGACTCTGCCTCCTGAATGGTAATAAATGCTTAGGAAAAATATAAAAACTCATTAAACTCCGAATAATGTTTAATAAGCTTTTATACAAGGGAATAAATTTAGTAAGAAACGGGACGAGAGAGCAGTAAACTAAATGCGGAAAGAGAGAATTTATTACTCCATATAACTTTGAGCAACGAGCACAGAAACAGAACAGACGAACTAATTACTTTGACGAGTATTGATCTTTAGAGGTCCCAGCCCCTCTATTACGTTACAATTGTTTGTATGAGTCAGTTATTCCTGTAGTTGTACGAACTGTACGAGCATGTTGATATGAGTGAGTAGCCACCTGGATTTTCAGGTATTTTATTTTCGTTCTCATACGTCTAGAAGAGTAAAAGTAAATTCTACTCACGAGTAATTCTCAGTGCTATTCTTTTGGGTGAATCTTTGAATCTTGTAAATTCGGACGGAAAGATATAAGGCGATGTAATAAATGATATGCTACCAAAAACTTCTTCGGCGTCACAACTATATACCCAATAATTATTTGTTACAGTGTACTACATTTTGAATAGGAATGGATACTCCTATACAATTAAAACCAAAGTTTCCTATGATTTCTCATCATAAATGCAACCATAAAAATCTATGATGAGCCTAACCTGAAAAAAGAATTCAAGACCTTGTCAACTTACCAAAAGGAAGGGAAGGAAACCCTAGATTTTTACTTTAAGAATATGAAACTGAAAGTTAATCTTAACCACGGTTTATTAACTCATTGAGTCGGAAGATCCTGATCTTGTATGTCTGTTTCTAAATATTTTGTTGGCTTCATTCAATTATATTTTTTGGAGTCAAATTTCATGGGAGACAACGAGCGAGAGAAAAAACAAAACATAGGCAAGCAAAGTAATTAAACCAAATCCATGTACATTTTTCTCTCTTACAAAACGAAAACTCCAACTCATTAATCCATACATTTATGTAAATTACATAATTGTATGAGGTTCTCTGACTCAATTTCCATAAGTTGCCTGTGATTTATGCTTAGTTGATGCATATTTATTCTTAATTTAGAATTCATAAACCTTCCTACCTGTCTCGGCCTACACTTAAAAAAAAAGATTTATACTTACAATTTTCAAAGAGAACTGTGAAATTAAGATGTGTTAGTTTGTAAGTATATGTAACTTTTTAAAGTCCAAAGGAAATGGAACTCAAAGTTAAACTTAACTCAGGAAATGGACATAAATTTAGAATTGTAGATGAAGATTTTAAAGAGGTATGCTATAGCTATAGTGCACCATAATCTGTAAGAAACAATAATGCTCACATATTTCCAACATGCCCCAAGCAAATGATCTTTTCAACCGGAGAGTTATACAATGAGTTTTTGTTTTATGAGTTAATGCTCTCTCCCTGATTTATGTATTGTTTCAAAAGTAAAATTCCAGTCAGAAAACCTTAGCACAATATATTAAATAATTGAGAGAATTTTATTCCTTCTAATAATGCGGAATGTTTGGGGATTTGATTTCTTTTCCATTCACGGATTCTACTGTGTGTGAGTAATTAATAAAATAATTGCATGCGTTTGTACATGTATGCTGGAATTATAATTATGAATTCCCTGAACTTGGGCAACGCAGACCTGACCAAACACTGAGTTTTCTAGGTTAAGAAGCTTGCATGACATCTCCTTAAAGTGTCCGATACACGCTATATACATAATCCAAAATAAAATCCACTGTTGGTCCTTCTCCTTACACCTTTGGCTAACTATCTTACTGCACGAATATTTCCATGTTGCAAATCAATTTTATTTATGATTTGTTTTTGTTTGGGTTTATGTGTAAATGTGTCATTTCCATAATTTGCGGTTTCATTGCATTGCATGGTTAAACTTAGCAATCGAGTCAAAAGTCCATTGATCCTTGTTTCTTCTTTCCCAAGTCTCAAAACAGTAAGTCTAGAAATTTTGCATATTTTACGAAATAAAAAATACTCCCTCACACAGTAAGATCGAGTTTACATTTATTTTCAAGTCAGCATTCGTTATCATTTTGCCGCATTGCGACACTCAGTCTTTCAGATTTTTCATGTCACTCAGTTTAAGAATTTCTGATTATATCGAATAAATCTGATACCATATATTTTTCCTTGTAAAATGCGAAGCAATATTTCTCCTCCAACAAATTCATGTTTTTGGCCGACTCAAGTTGTCCTGAAAATTTGGGTCATATGCTTATGTGATAATCACGGCCGTGTTTGTATGATCACAATAACTCTCAAACGCGTTGACCGAATGACTTGAAATGATAAGGTTTTGGGGTCAAACTATAGGAAGTTGGCAAACCTGGTACATAGGGAAGGGTATCTTATTGTTAGGGCCATGTATTTTTAAGGGGCGAAGCCGCGTGCTTTTCCTTATGGGAATTTTCATGATAAATTTTTAGTTAGAGAAGGACATTTTTTTAAATTTGAAAAATTTAAAATTACGTCAATGAACCTTGGGTCGGGCATTATAACATGAATGGATATGTTTTTTCATTTTCATGAATGGTTTTGTTTTGATTCGAGAACAATAGAAATGCATACGAACATGTAAAAACTGTTTCAGAACAATGTATTTTTACATTTGACTTGACTTTATCTTCCCCACTATCAGTTTCTGTTATGTTCTGTACCTCTGCAAATGAGTTCCCTAATTAAATATGACAACATGCTTGACAAGATGTTTCTCAAGAAAAGAGTTATTAGGGATTTATCTCGTTTAGATATTTTTGAGACTATTTCTCTTTGAAATGTCGTTGATAAGATAAGACGGTTTTGCTAATGTAAACTTAAATCTAGAATACTGTGCAGTTTGGAATAAAAAATAATGTTTACCTTTTCCCATTTCTTCTCCGCCGTTTGGTAGCATAAACTGTTCCTAATTGATTCATATTCACATTTAACATTTGCTTTGTTTTTAAGAGGATAGTGTGGAAGTTAGAGAAAATATCTCGTATTATTCGTATTCGTATTTGATATGGGTTTGAGGTCAGGTCAGTTCTTGAAACAATACAAATATAAAATAAATTAAGGTGAATCAATCATAATTCGAAATCCCATTAACTGGTCAACAGTTACGTTTATGTAGGTATATACACACAGCAAACTTTTGTTCATTGTGTGACAAGAAAACCATCATTTTTGTTTCGGCTTTCTTTTGATCTCTCGTTTTTCTTTTGAGAAGAAAAAGAAGACAAAAAATATATAGAACACACAACACTTGTATTTGTTAACTATTTGTAAGAATACACGTATAATGTTTATGTAAATTGTTTTGAAGATATGTAAAACATAAATCAGGAAGTTCACTGTTCTTGTTCACTGTTTTTCTGTTTAATCAAGATTTTCAATAAAACTGTCTTCACAATAAATTACGATTAAAATCTTTTAGAAAGGAGCCCAGAAAAAACACCGACAAAGTTTAACAAATAAATCTTGAATTACATTTTGCAATTGTTTGTACACAAGTTGTATAAAATTTTAATGATAATTTTATTTTCGTTTGGTCTATTAAGCACCATTTCGAAGACTAAAATTTCGCTTGTTTGTTTGTTGGAGGACTAGACCCAAGTTTTATCTTGGTTCACTAATTGATGGGATTTGGGTTTTAGGTATTATATTATATATTTGTCAATTTTTACTTATCCGTCATGAGACTCAAAATGTACTCGATGAGTTCGGAAAGAAAATTTGGAAAATTTCAAAGTTGAGTGATGGGAGTTAGGTAATTAATTGATATGAGCGTTACTAATTGAATTTCAATGGATTTGGGATATGTAAGTACAAAGTAGTATGTATGGTAATTAACTCTATCCGTCCGTCCGGATAATCCTGGTGATATGTCTAATCCACTCGGACCCAAGTCCAAAGAGTAACTAACAAGTAACAACAATAGGTTCTCCGGATTGAATTCTATTCTATACCACTCGTCGGCTTAGTTCAAGTTGAATTCAGTGGTACAATAGAAAAGAAAAGGTAATGTAAATATTGTAGTGCTCTCTTACAACCCCAGGTGTGAGGGTAATATGAATAAGCATGCTAAGTTTACTTTGGAAAATTGTAACTCAATCCCAGATCAGTTGCTGGTGGATTGGACCCCTCGTAAACTTACCTGAGTACCTTCGAGCGCCAGCTTAGTTCAGATCATGGAATTACTAAAAATTCACTCTTACCTCACATCTATAAAAACTAAGTCCAAATAACAATAGAAAAAACAGGTTGTACAGAGCCCGTTTGTTTGAGAGATGATTTATTACTTTTTATGTTTGTATCCAACCAAATGGTTCTATTATTCATTCCTACAATTGAGATTATCCTGGTGGGTTGGACTACCAATGGAAGGAGGCATTCGCTTAGGAGGAGCTTAGAAAAACTTTATAATACGAATACGGGATTTGTTTTGGCTATTTTGTATTACAAAAGGAACAGGCGAAAGTAAATTCAGAATTACAATGCAAACTTTCTCTGATAGCACCGAATCCAAACATATACTCAACAGGATTGAGCAGTGATTTTTTTCGGGCTTGAGCAAATTAACAGTTAATGCTGGCAGTCTATGGTTCATGGACCTGAGCTTCAGTTTTTTAATGGCTGCGATATGATAATTCAAAGTATAAACCCAAGGCTACAAATAAGCCTGTGTTTCTTTCCAGCGTCAGGCTTCCGTCATAATTTAGATTTAAAAATGCTGAATTTAAATTCCTAGTACATTATCTGATGTCTTTTCGCCGACTTATAAAGGATGTATATATCAAAATAAAAAAAAACTGTAGCTCATCAACGATTACGAGATGTTGATGACAACAAGTACTTAAGACAAAGATCACCTTTACCGGATTTCTGTTTTAACCTTTGTTCATTTGAGCTTTGAGTCACGGTAGATTTTGTATCTTGTCTTTTATCTCGGTCGCTCATAATAATAAATTCTTGAACAAAAATTACCAAGAATTTAACTGAGTAGGATGGAATTGCTCCTGTTATATGATCATCGGAAATTGTCTAGGAATAAGAGTATAAAAAGGTCAGGACGGCAAGTAATGGCAAAGGGTTACATTTGTGATAGATATATGGCTCTACTTTGAGCACTTAAAATGTTGTCATAAATTCTACCATTACATGACATTAATTTCAGAAGTTAAAACAAACCAAGTACAAAGTCCCTCTAAACTCTCTCACTTAAAGATGAGCATTTTATCGATTAATTTAAATGAAATGAATAATTAATTTTGCATAATCGTAATATCCCCGAAAAGTAAATTTTTTTGCTTCTGGGGAATACAAAATGATTGATCCTGTATAATTTCCATTTAGTATTTTGAATTCAAATTACATAAAAATGTCCCAGAGGGATTTTGATCAAGCGAACAAAAAATGAATTTTCTAGCCATAGACATCATAATAACATAATGCTGTATATGTTGTAATATTTTTATTCTTTATTGTACAGGTACACATATAATTTTTGTATATTATAACTATCAATCGCTTTTCGGTTCATATTCTCGTCCTGACTTGGCTCCAAATAATCGAATATTTTCTGAATTGTTTGACATGCAATCCAATTCCCTTCGGGCGTTGTTTTCCACATTGTTTCTTACTATCAATAGATATGATAAAGACTTATCTTCCAATAAATTGCCACATAAAAGCTTATAATTTCCGCCATGGAAAGTTTTCAGTATTGTGCCAATGCAAACCGAAGGTCTTAAAGTAAAGTAAAATTACTTCGTTTTTTTAAGTAAGAATGGATGAAAGAAACAATACGGATCTATATTTTAGTGGATTTTTAGAACAATATACCTTTAGGGTAAAGTTTTAGAAAATTGCTTATAATTGTGATATTCCTCGGCCGCATTCTACGAAGCAAAACTTGGACCTAATTACCCTTATATATGAGTCATTATAAAAATTATGTAATGTAACTAGACTAGTGGAAAATGTTCTCAACATCAACTAAGTAATGGGAATCTTTGGACTAGTTTCACATTTCAAAGATAGGCTCAGACCTCATAGAGGACCACAGAAGTTTACTCAATGAGATTGTTATCAAAATTATCGTATATTTAATATAATACTTACGAATACGAATGTAAAATAAAATAAAGTACAAAAAATTTAAGGTCAAACTATACATGTATAAATTATAATCTTAGTTTATATCTCTAGTTTTTTTTTTTTTTTTGAAGTATATCTATGAGTATGTGTAAGTAATACTTGAGATTAGACAGACAAAGATAAAAAAAATTACATAGAATCATCTTTCTAAATTATAATAAAGTGTAGTAAACACGTGTAACCATATGCGGCTTAAAGTGCAAATGCAAATTGATTTTAATTGATAAGGATTAAATGTATAGTGATTTTAAATGTGAAGTGATAAATTGGTTGAAAGAACGTAAGGTGTGGAATGATTGTATGATGTGTATTGTATATGAGTTGTGAATAAGTATTTTGTAGAGGTTTGCCTCGGTGGTGTAGTGGTTATGCTTTTGTCTTGAAAACACAAAGGTGGTTGGCTCAAATCCGGCTCGAGGTGTTTTTTTGCAAGTTTTTTTGCAAATGTTCTTGATGTAAACCGGGGAGAATAATACCTGCAGTAAGTATGTGAAGTTTGAAGTGAATCCATGCATGCGTTCATGAGTTATAGTGAAAAATGTACTTGACCTCTATAGTGAAGTACCCCTTGGGGGTGTTTTAGAAAAAAAATTGTAAATGAAAAATGGGGGAAATAATATCTGCAGTGAGTGTAAGAAGTTTGAAGTGAATCCATGCATGCGTTCATGAGTTATAGTGAATTTTGTACTTGGCATCTATAGTGAAGTACCCCTTGGGGGTGTTGTAGAAAAAAAACTTGTAAATGAAAAATGGGGGGAATAATATTTGCAGTGAGTTTATGAAGTTTGAAGTGAATCCATGCATGTGGTAAGGAGTTACAGTGAAACATGTACTTGACCTCTTTAGTGAAGTACCCCTTGGGGTAGGTCAAATTGGCCCATTTTAAATAGGGTCCTAGGGTTTGACCTCAAATGAAAGTGTACCAAGTTTCAAGTGTTTAAGTTTAAGCGTTCTTGAGTTATCGTGAAGACGGACAGACAGACGGACAGACGGACAGACAGACCGACATCGGACATTCGCATAATATGCTAGCCGCATATAATAACAACTCTATCTCTTAATCAAAACTCGAAACCTAATCCATCCAGTATAGTTTGTGTATTATGTTGATGTTATCAAAGAAAAAACGTGTAATCTAATACATATTCCATAAAAATATAAAAGTCCTAGAAGAAATATAATCGAACTACCAGACAAAAGTAGCTCTAGTTCATTCACACAATTCATATTTCATCTGCAGTACACTTTATTTACAAGTCACAACCACCGCAAGCCGGAATTGGCAAGTTGTTCTTTTCTTATAAATTAATCTATATAAAACAAGCTATGGAACAGCGTCTAGAAAAGTTGAAAAGTAAAGTAAAAAGTTATCCTGATTTTCCTAAGCCAGGGATTTTGTTTCAGTAAGTTTTGATTTAAATTATATTCTAAACTTACTTTGGAGAATTGAATTAAAAATATTTCTATATATATTTTGTTCATTTATTTTTTAGAGATTTATTTTCAATTTTAAATGATCCAGAAGCTTTTAAAGAATTAAAGGAGCTCTTACTCCTATATATAAGCTCAAATATTAAGGAAAATGTAGAAGTAATTGTTGGATTAGAATCCCGTGGATTTTTAATTGGTACAGTTTTAGCCCTTGAACTCAATGTACCCTTTGTACCAATTCGGAAACCAGGGAAATTACCTGGAGACTTAGTACGCGTATCTTATACCTTGGAATATGGAACTGTATGGTTTTATGCTTATGAATTATAATTTCAAAAGTATAGATTGTGAAAGTAATAATTTTTTCGTAATTAGGATACTTTTGAAATGCAGAAATCTAGTATAAAACCTGGACAAAAGGTATTAATTGTGGATGATTTATTGGCGACCGGAGGTTCCTTAAGTGCAGCTTGTCAAATGATTGATGAAATTGGAGGAGTTGTATTAGGTTCATTAGTTATAATGGAACTAATGGAGTTAAATGGCAGAAATAAGCTCAATTATCCAGTTCATTCCTTAATGAAATTTTAAATATAGGCCTTCCTAAATTAAAATCGAGTTAATCTTTCCAAAACTGATCATTCTTTCATTTAAATGAAACTTTTGAATTTAATATGTTATGTCTCCATCCATTTTTTGATTACTTAACTGTTAACTCAATTATTATTCGAAATAAAATAAAATAATCTTCATATTCATAATCACGTACTCATTCATCGAAATTTTGGTTCATTGGTTGAATAAAGCATGTTTGAAATTCTTGGAAATCCTGGAACTTTTTTTGGAACAATTAATTATTTCTGTTGCTTGATTAGATTACACTTATTTTTCTTACCTCAAAAATGCCATCCATGCACGTTCGTTTAATCGTTCAAAACTACAATAAATCAAGCACTTACTAATGAAAATAAAAAATTATAATGTTATTCAAGCCCGCTATTTTTAATTATTTTCTGGGGGTGGAGTTTTTGTTGATATGATTGCTTCGGGAAATGCAGCTGTGAAAACACTGGCAAGTTCTCGGTAATTTTGCTGGTGACTCTGGCTTACGTACGTGGTCGCTCGTGGGTTCGTTGAGGATTTTGTGCATGAATTGAGCTCAAGTGACACTTTGAATTGAAACACTTGGATTTTACCCGTGGTATAACTGAAAACAGGGGCTTGAAGGACCGCTTACTTGGACAGATACAACAATGAGTGAAAAAGACTATAGTCCCCTTAGTTTGGCATGTGTCAAGTCTTTGACTGACAAAAATTATGATAAACGACGCCAAGCAGCAGCGGAAATTGAAAAGTAAATCATTAGTTAATTAGTTGAATTCTTGCCTATTAATCTAGTATGTCTTTTTGATTTTTATAATTGTATTGTTTATTAATTTAGAATGGCCAAGGATTTTACATCCTCCAAAAACACTGAACAAGTTAAGAAATTACTCCGTGTCCTTGGACAAGATTTCACAATGTCACAGATGACCAACTGGAGGAAAGGTGGGATTATTGGCTTAGCTGCTACTGCAATGGCATTGGGAAAAGTAAACCAACAATTGATACAACAATTGCATTACAAGTAGTTAATTAATTTTTGATTTTTCAATAGGATACAGTGAACTACACGCCTGAGCTAATTCTTCCAATCTTAGCTTGTTTTAGCGATTCGGACTCAAGGGTTCGATACTACGCTTGTGAGGGTCTATACAATGTTACAAAAGTTGCCAGAAGATCCGTCCTTATCCACTTTAATGACATGTTTAATGGGCTTAGTAAACTTGCTGCTGATCCTGATCAAAATGTCCAAAGTGGAACACAAATGTTGGACAGGCTTCTCAAGGTTCTTAAAATAGCCAAAAACCAATTGTTGTGTCTGAATTCTCTAATCAATTTATCTTTGCATTGGTTTTCCAGGATATTGTGACTGAAAGCCAAACATTTGATTTAGTAACATTTATGCCACTATTAAGAGAGCGATTGTACACTAAAAACTCATTTGCAAGGCAATTTGTTATTTCATGGATTTCAGTACTCCATGCAGTTCCAGATATTAACATGGTTATCTTTCTACCTGAATTATTGGATGGGCTTTTAAATATATTGGAGGATCCTACTATGGAAATTAAAAAAATGTTAGTAATCTAGATAGAAGTTTTATTTTATGTGTGCTACAATTTGAATTATTTATTTGAAGGTGTGAGACGGTGTTAGGTGAATTTCTTCGAGAAATAATTAAGAATCCCAACGTAGTAGACTATTCCTCAACGATAAACATATTGATACTCCATTCCCAATCTAAAGATGAGCTATTACAACTAACAGCAATAACATGGATCAAAGAATTTGTAACAATTGCTGGGAGTGATTTACTTCCATATTATGCTTCTGGAATCCTAGCAGCCGTACTGCCATGTCTTTCATATGATGATGATCCAAGAAAAAGTAATAGAAAACTCTATTTGAAATTGCCAATTCGCTTACCCTATTTTCCGTTTCCTAGATATTCGTGAAACTAGTAAAGCCGTTAATTACACTCTCATGAAACTCATAACGAACCTAAGTGAGAAAAAAGGAAAAGAAGAAAATTCAAATTCTAATGAAGAACAGTCTAAATTAGAGGAATTAAATAAAAGCAAAGAAGTTGCTATATTCGATTTGGCTTCTGTTGTAGATGTTTTAACTCGAAATTTGCAAAATACAGCAGTCCCAACTAAAGTAGCAGTTTTACGTTGGATATATCATTTACATCTTAAAATGCCAAATCAAATGTTTAATTATGTTGATGAAACATTTCCAATCCTTCTAAAAACCTTGTCGGATCCAAGTGATGAAGTTGTTCTACTAGCTTTAGAAGTTCTGGCGGAAATTGTATCATTTTCATCTAAAAGTGGTTCAGGTTAGTTTTTAGCATTGTTTTCTCAAAGTTCTAACAATACTTCAGCGAAACCTTTTGTTTTTTTACTAGATGTTCCAAATGCATACTTTAACAAATTCATTGTAAGTTTACTTGGGCTATTTTCAACTGACAAGGGATTGTTAGAAGATCGGGGCTCATTTATAATCAGGTACTAAGTCAAACTTTCTAAAACAAATGTTGACATTTTTTTAAATAATGTATTCTGGTTACTTTAGACAGCTCTGTGTTCTACTAAGTGCAGAAGCAATTTATCGAAGCATAGCTGAAATCTTGCTTGATGAAGAAAACTTTAAGTTTGCAAATGTGATGGTAGAAACATTAAATACAATACTTTTGACTTCGTGCGAACTCTTTGAGCTTCGAAGTCAACTTAAGGATCTTAATACTAAGGTATTGAAATAAATGTAATTACACCAGATGACAATAAATAATTGTTCTTATTTGCCTATCATAGGAAAGTTGCTCCTTGTTTTGCTGCCTTTACCGAACATGGGCCCATGATCCAGTAGCAACAGTTGCCCTGTGCCTTTTAACTCAAAATTATGCCCATGCTTGTGACATTATTCGTACATTGTAAGACTGGCATACATTGATTCTCAAACTATAGTATTAAAGGGAAATTATCTTTATCTTTAGTGGTCAACTTGAAGTTACAGTAGATTTTTTGGTTGAAATTGATAAACTTGTTCAGCTAATTGAGTCGCCCATTTTTACATGTACGTTGTTAGGCTTGAGATGATCCAATGAACATTAGCTAACTAATTCAATCACATTTGCAGATCTTCGATTGGATTTACTAGACGGTCATCATAATACAGAATTAGTACAAGCTCTCTATGGATTGCTAATGCTCCTTCCGCAAAGTGAAGGATTCCATGTTTTGCAAAGAAGACTGAACTGTGTGCCTAGTTTTCATCTTCCTCCAGGGAGCAAGTGAGTGGTTACATCTCATAGTGAATGCCATTATTAATACAACTAATGGCAATAATTTGATTGGTTTTAGGCTACATGGATCCCCTAAGATTGAAGAACGAGTTCATGCAAAGGAAATCAATTTTGAGGAACTTTTGCAATATTTTACATCAGTCCAGGACCATCATAGAAAGGCCAAGCATCAAAACAAAACTGATGAGCTAATACAAAGAGGTATGCGGGACATCGACATTTGACACCAGCAAACTCAAGGATAATCGTATCAAAAGTTATGAAGTATGGTTATGGGTTATTCTTATTTCTGAATATTCTTTCTCATTTTATGAATGGTTTCATGATTAATTTTAATTGTCTTCTTAATTGATACAAAGTATTTTAAATTTTGGTTTTTGGTATTAGTTTAATCTCTCTTCTCTAGTCATTCCTTTATTATTTTAATACTTTTTCAGTTATTATGCAAATCTGAGCAATATCTATTTAAATACAGAATAAGAAAGTATTTTATTCATGTTGTATAATAATCAAACAATTCAGAAAATTATTTTTGCATAATAATCATTGTGAAAAACCTTACAATTAAAGTAATAACCATTATTGCAAATATCAGCAGGCAAACATTCACCTTGGAACTCGGACGGAATGCATTTAAATATTAATCTGACTTCTCAGAACTTAAACTTCCATTTTTGCTATTTGAATGGGATTCAAAAGAACTCAATGTGTTTAGACCTTCACCAACAATTCCAACTTTTGTACTTTCAGGCGTAAGAATTGATAGGGTTAAAGTCTGGAACTGATTGACCAATTCAGCATTTTCTTTGAGTATATTCCAAACTTCTTCTTGGACATGTGTTAGTTCTTTAAGCCCACGATTGAATGTGCGTACGTATTCTTTATTACTTCGATAATTACCAGAAGCTTTGTTACTATTGCTTTTCCTAAGATTTGAATTGTCTTTGGCTGATTGTGATTCACGATCACGAATTGTTCCTGAACCACTTGTGAGTTGTCCATACCCGGTATCTAAACTAGTTTGATTGGAATGTTGGGACTCTCTTGGAGGAATGATTGATCTTTCTGTAACTGTACTAGTTAAACTTATGAGATTATCTTGAAAATTTTTGATTCCATGAGAAGTTGACTCAAGTTCAGATTCGTATGTGTCCACAATATTATTCAAATTAGACTGGAACTCTTCAACGCTCTCTTGAACCCCACTCATGTCTTTTACTAATATTTCAGTCTGGATAAATGCAGCTTGAGCAGTTTTATACCAATCGGACAAGAGCTCAGTTAGTCTAACTACAACAAATTGACAATCTTCATTAATTAAATTTGATAGACATTTGGCTTTCTCTTGCATTTTAATTCTTTCAAGTATATGGAACTGCTCATCATTGTATGTTAGATTTCGTGTAGCTCGATCACGAAGGAGATGTTGCCAGGATTCACGTAATTTTGTTACATGGGTTAATGCAGTTATTGCACAGAGAGAAATATCTTTGATATCCTGGAAAAAATTAAAAAGCATAATATTTAATAGAGAATTTCAATTATATTGTTTTATCATTTTCTAGACAATTCCGTAGAACTATCAAACGTTGATTAATAAGCTTTAGCTTACATGCGTAGCTTCTTCCCAATCCGTAATTAGTATACGGTTATCAACAAAACGATTGTAGAGCTGTTTAATGGGTTGTTCTAAACTTTGCAAATGTGCTGCTAGTTTTCCAAACCCTTCTTGTTCCAATTCCACAGACTTGCCCACCATATCAATTTTGCCTTGCATAACTTTTAATTTATCCTTATTCTCTACTACCGTTTTTCCTATTCCAATCGTACTTGAAACATTAGTAGCAAATTTAAGGAAATTATTCGTTGTTTTATAAAATGTAGTCATTAGTCGTAATTGTTGACTGAGTGAAGTAATTAAATTTTGGATTTGTGAGCTATCTTTATGAGCTGAAATGAGTTGATTCATTATCACTTCCACAATAGTATTTACTGTATGATTAATTAGTTTAACGCTTATAACTATTTTATCAATACGACGCTGATAGGAATATCCAATAGCACAACACTGTTTGGCCAAAACTGCATCATTTTCTACATTAACCAAATTTGGAAAGTTTGGGAACTTTGGTAAAGCTGTATCTTTGGGATTGGTTCCATAGTCCCATTCAATAGATATATTATTATTTTCCCGATGACAAAGGATCAATGGAGATTGATCTGTTGTATTAGGCAATTCTGGACTGGACAGAGAACTAAGGCACGAATCTTTGTGGAGTAATATTTGATTTTCCGGTGGAATATCCGTTTGTTCCATGATAAGAAGTTGAACATTGATTAAATTCTTTTCATCTTCTGGATCAATATATACTCTGAGTGATTGGATTTTGTTAACATAAAATAAGTGGAGTTTTCGTTTCTTTAATAAACTTGTAACCATTGTAAAGAATTTTTCAAAGCTCCATCGTTTCCTTGGGTCAACTTCCATAAGTCCAGCAAGGAGAGGAGTTAGGAATATTTTGAGCCCAGCACTTAATTGAGTTGAATGTGGCAATTCACGCTTCCACTCAATATCACCATTTTCCGTAGTCTGTGACCCAGAAATTACACCGGATTCTTTTTTGGTCACGATATAATACATCATTTCCTTGTTTTTTCTGCCACCATAAGGACGGAATGGTAAAGTTCCAGTTGCAACATGGAACAGTGTTACCCCTATTGACCAAAGATCAACGAACGCTGAATAAGTTTTACCAACTGGCTTACGAAGGACTGCTTTTTCATACATGTCCGGATGCAAGTATTCCTCTGTCCCATATAAACTCATAAATTCACCATCTTCTTCTAGTTCCCTTGCGGCACCAAAATCCGTTAATTTATAAATTATTCTACCATCTTCAGCAATAAATTTCATTATATTTCCAGGTTTCAGATCACGATGTATTAAGTTCTTATCACGTAAATGCTTCATTCCAGCAGCTAAATGTTCTAAGACCAATAAAAACTCATCTTCTGCAATTCCATAGGTATTTTCAGGATCATCGAGTATATTAAATAAACTTCCCCCAGTGCACAGTTCCATAACAATAACTTTTCCCCTTGCATCTTGTTCTTCCTCAATTGCTAATAGTTTTACAATATTTTCATGCTTAACTTTTTTGAGCACTTCAAACTCACGAACTTGTACTTCTTGAGGTCTCATGTGACTTAATTGATTAAATGTTTTAACTGCCACAGGCTCACCATCATGCTTACTTACACCACGAAAAACGGCTCCAGTAGCCCCTTTCCCCAGAACACTCGTTGTGCACCAGACGTAATTTGCAGAACCACGTAAAAACGACATATTCTTGAAATTAATCTTGATAATTACAATCAACAAGAACTACAAAATTCTTCCTTGAATAAAACTTCCTTCCGTCTTCATTATCTAATTCTATTGTTTCAAAGTTTAAAAAACCACACTCAATTTCTGATATACTTAGGTTTAGGTAAAACAAAACTTATATTTGCATTTGGAATTGCAACAATAAACGTTGAACAATGGAATAATAAAAAAGTAACGCTAGGTACAGAACAGAACAACATGCATGGTTACAGACGTTAAAAACCGTTTTGGTAGTTTTTCTTAATCTTTCATCGTGAATTTCTTCTCGAGTTGAAGTTTAGGTAGAGAAGTTATATCACACATGAGGATAATAATATTAACATTTTCTATAATAATTTAACTCACTTTCAAGAAAATAATTTAACCACACATGAATTATGATGAATAATATAATATTACGTATGTATATTCACATTTAAGCCCAAGAATACTTCAAGCATTAACAAAAAGTTTTCAGTTTCTTGACTTGGTTCCTTGGCTTTTCTCACTGGCCTATAATTTTGTTGAAGTGAGGATGACTGCACGACTGAATTCTGAATTTCTGATTCTTAAAATGTTGTTAAGTGTAAAACTGAAAGAAAATAAAAAAAAAAATTTAATACTTTTAGCTTGCTACTTTGAAACTTAAAGGCAAATGGACAGGAAGCTAGTATATACAACAAGAAGTAGATAAAAAACACGATAAAAATGTTATTTGTCATTTGTAATGTCGAAAATACTAAAGCATTTCTTGGACTATACCAAGGCCGTTAATTTGTTTAGTTTTGTTTGTACTGCAAATTGTAAGCATTGTAACTCGAATGAAAGAATTGACAACAATGGAAATATGAATGCTCTGACTTGACTTTGACTTATTAAAGTGAGAATAACCTCACCAGGCACCAACCCAACACCAACCATATAATTTATTTTACTTAGGAGAAACGGCATACTTGAGTTGAATTTTTGAATTTTAATACCTAATTATTGCACTTTAGCCCAACTTGCTATGCTCTATGATAATTTAATAGTTAATCCTCGTATCCTTAAAATTAGAAAATTTGCACAATGTTTAACTTTGCAAACTCTACTCGGCGTCGGCACCGTTCTTTGTGATTTTTTAAAATCTCGCCTTGCACCGTAACAAACACTATAAAATTAAGACCAACTGTTGGGTTAATAATAACACTTAAGCTAAGCATTTCTACCTGGGAATGCCAAATTACCAAGTAAAGATTCTCAACTTTAAATGGTTTTGTATTACTATTAGCATGATGATGATGATGATAATTTTGATATAACAGACACAGAGAATGAGAAATTTTACCTTTTCTGATCCAAATCAAAACCAAAGATTAGATATTAATAGGTCAAATTTTACGTTTCGATGAGTTTTAAAACGATTGAGATGAGCCAAGCCAGAGCCTTACCTCATTCATTATTCACCTACTTACAAAGTGAAGTTATGATTGAGTTACTTATCAAATCATCATAATAAAATAAAGTTTTATAATGCAAAGCATAACAGTGATAAATATGTTCCCTGCGAAGTGAGAATTCGAAACGGTGAACAGGTGGCAGGCCACCGCCACTGTCACGTTGCTTATGCAGAAAAAAATGCTGAAATTCAATTACAAGCCAAACTGAGCATTTACTGGTTGTCGCTTTCGAAAATCATTGTTTGATACTGAAGATCCCTCGGGATAATTGATAATTCATAGTATTCTGAATTGTTGATATGAATATCATAAAACATTATGCTATGCCTATGCTATTGCTTGCAATTTTGTCGCTGGTAGAAAAGGTCATTTTTGTTTCACAAATGTAAAATTGGAGCTGATTATTGCTACATACTAAATAGAAACAACTCACAGGCTACAAAAATTAATCAACCATGGAAAATATCAACCTTTACCATGTTATGTACCAACTACAAAAGTAACTAATGATAAAAACAAAAACAAAGCAATGCATGTAAGGTCAGTAGTAGGTACACAAATGCAGCCAATGAGCAAAAGTGCTATTAAAATGACATTCAAACAGTTATAGTTAGAGTGACACTAGAATGGACTTTATTTCTACTTTTTGCAAATATTCCATTGTTTCTTCATTCTTTAATTAGCGAATGCCAGTGCAAAGCTGTTGATTAGTCCAGTACTCGCTTTCACCTACTTATGAGTTATCTGGCAGTGAGGCCTAAAAAAAGGACTTACTAACGCCTCACCTAGAGACTTAAGTCGGCGTGCCTTGCTCCTGCAACTGTATAACTTTACAGATATCCACTCCACATATAACTTAAACCCAACTAAAACTGTTTACTACTGCTTTTATAGAGCCAACATAACAGTCATCCATAATAATATTATGAATGAGGTCTGGCGTCTGACTGGCCCCACTGAAAATCTTTCTTACACTTTGTATTCGCTCAAGGACTTTCTTGTTTCTTTCTCATATCCAACATCAACAATCACCGGATGGACATGGACAATGAGAATGACTCATCTTTTCTGGCCCCATCAATTAGTTAGTTACTGCATCAGGAACAGGATTGGGCCATTGGAATAAAACGTAAATGACTGTACTGGAGATGCACAATATTCTCAGCTGTTACTGCTTAACAACATACATACACTAAAATGCAATGAAAAAGATCCTTACTATTCGCATTGCATGCATATTGCACTCCAGAGGTGAGGGCCACCCAGAATTCGCATAGCAATCATACTCAGCCCCAAATCCGAATGATTTTAAACTTAATAATTGAGCAAGCTTGGTGCTTGGGTTTTGGGTTCGTCCTTAAGCAGCAGCAGGTTGGGTGAGACAGAGGCGCTTAGCTCTCCAAAGCGAAGGTGAGAAAGATGAGAAGGTGGAGCTGAGTGGAGTGCATTTACATAACATAACATAACAACAAACCAAACCAAAATATAAAACAGCTGTGGGTCTGGGTTCTCCACATAATAATATCATGACGACTTCCACTTCCAAACTGAACAGTTAAATCCAATTGGAAGCACATTAATTTGACAGGAGGAATAATAATAATTAATTGGAAATAGTGTTGGGGCTTGGACGCAAATTAATACTAGCTCAAAAGGTAACGTTCGAAATCCAAACAATCTCTTACTCAAACTATAATCAACAAAAATTCATTGATTGATTATCGATAATGCCTTGTCTGCATTTCAGATCTTTAGACATTCACACCTCTGAAAAATGTCAGATCCAGCTGGAACAGGTTCATCGGGAGGATCTTCTGTAATTGGGAACTTAGTGGAATACCTTGCTTCCACTTCTAATACAGTCCCTCAACCCCCAGAAAATGCTGGACAAACTATTGGTTCGGGAGCTGGGGAGCCAGCCACAAAGAAAATCCGCTTAGACCCCCCTCCTAGTAATATTGAAGAACTTTTGGAGTCTCGTTTAACTTCTGTACTTCGTTGTACCGTTTGCTTGGACCTCCAATCCATTCCAATGTATCAGTGTAGCAATGGACATCTCATGTGCTCTGGTTGCTTTACACATCTTTTGGCTGATGCTAGACTTAGGGATGAAACATCAACATGTCCAAACTGTCGAGTGGAAATTAGTAAAGCAAATTCAAGCCGAAATTTGGCCGTGGAAAAGGCAATTAGTGAACTTCCTGCTGAGTGTTCACATTGCAATAAGAAGTATCCACGGAGTCAACTTGCTAATCATCAGAATCAAATTTGCGAGGACAGGTAAAACCATTCACTAATTGTAAATTATTATGAATATGATATGATTCACTCTATAAATTCTCATAGACCAGCAACTTGTCAGTATGCACAAATTGGCTGCAAGTGGGTCGGACCATTTCATGAAAAAAATGCACATGAAAGTCTGTGTGCTCATCCTACAAAAAATGGATCCGAAATTATGGCATATTTGGTTCAAGCAAACGAGGAAAGTGAAAAAGAACAACGTAATCGTTCCGAGATCTATCGTTTACTCTCATTCGAAAAAATCCAGTTTAATGGTATGTACATTTGGTTTCATGGCAAATGCTCTGTAGACATTTATGCAAACGTTTTCAATAGATCTCCAGTTTAAGCCGTACCGAACCGATGAATTCATCCACAAACTTTATTATGAGACCAGTCGCTTCACAGCATTTAATCTTCAATGGGTTGTAAAAGCAAAAATTAATTCCAAGTCTCAAACTGATCCTTTACATGCAGTAGAACGTCATTTTGAATATCAGGTGAAAATCAAACTTAAAATGATAAGATAATACAGACTCAAATTTTTACTATTTTTGTATAATATTCTAGTTGATCTTGAAGTCAAAACCATCGACATCGTCTAGCTCAACTGCACAATCACTCTTTGATGTCCATATATTGGTGTTGAAAGGCCCTTTCGGGGACATGCAGCTTAAAAATCAAAAAATCCACCAATTCACGTTTTCGGAGCAAAATGTTGAAAGTCCTTATTTCCAGTTACCATTAGTGGATCAGGAAAGTGAATGTAATCGCTTGATTTCTGGAAAAACAATACATTTTCGGCTTGTACTCTTCATGCCGTAAATATCAACATTACTCAAAGCAAACAGAAATCTCATCGAGAGTACGAACAAGAACCCAACAGATTACAGATCTAAACTAGATCAAATGAGAAATAGAAGAAAATTGAATCAAAATAAAAGTGTAAAATTAATTCGACGTCATTCGTTTTAAAAATTAATAAATTGTAAAAAAATATAAATGCAACGGAGGTTACAATATAATTAGCAACCCAATTTTGACGTGTTTAATCTCAACTATTGTTAGATTTAAAATTAGATTATTCCTTTAATGTTAGATGAGTCGCTACAGTTTTTGTGGTTTATTTATGGAGCTAAAATTTAGTATACATTTAATTTCTAGACTATAATATAGACGACGGTTCTGTAAAAATCTGTCGCGACACCGAAATTTCCGAGAAACCTTTTGTAAAAATAACGATAAGGACGAAAGATATTGCAAAGATTCAGTTAAATACTGTTAAAGAGTAGTTGTTAACTTGCTTTTCTTTTGCCCAAGCCAAATAGATTTTCCAAACACACTTTCCATGAACCCTGAGATAATATTGCTTATAATACGACGGTGTGTTGACGGCGGCGTACGTAAAGTTGAAACAACTAAGCCGAGCGTACCGGAAATGACCGTCGGTGCGAATCAATA
>JAQGCY010000033.1:0-39943 GCA_034700645.1 Xenylla mediterranea | reverse complement strand
TATAATTCTTGACTCCGTCCCGTGTCCGTCCAGCCACTTTGTTGATTTTTTGGAACTTTGCGTTTCCATAGCAACAAAAGCGGTAAAATATGGAAATGGCTGAATATGAGTTTCGGAATTGTTGAAAACAAGTGAAATACTAAATTCGGGTGCGAGCGAAGCGAGCCTCAACTAGAACCCGGCCGAGCTTTGCCGTCCACCAATATAAAAAAGGCAAAGCGAGCTTTGCCGGGTTCTAGTTTTCAATTTTATTTCCATAATAATATTGCAAAAACGGGACTGACTTCGGGGTCTATTGACTACATATTACACTGGTTCAAAATACGAAAAATATTTGTAGGAAATACTTTCTGTCACTTTATTCTGCTATGTTATTGTCAATTATACATGCGAAATGCGATTAACGATCAACTCCCACTCCAAGATCCAAGAATAATGGTCAATAATCCATTTTGCTAATGCTTTTGCTAGCTACTGCTACATCTAGTCAGTCCTACTTTCTAGTTTTATAGTGCATCAAAAACATTGTTATTTCTTTTTCGAGATTACCAAATAAATAGACTATGACACGAGGATCATAAAACACTAAAAAATCGGATTTAATTAGCCAAATGTTTTCCTTGCGTGCTGTGGAGTGTGCTAGCATTTGTTGTAGATTCTACAGATGTTATTCATCCATGGATTCATGGAATAGATAGATAAAATTTACTAGAAAAAACATAAATTCAAAATTCTATATACGTGTGTTTTTATAATGCTCAGATTTACTTAGTTTTGAGTGCACCAGCAAGTTGCAGAAAAATTATTGCATTGCAAAATAATTTTCCTTTGGGAAGTTAATTAGTTATGTAAGTAACAGTTTAGTTTCGAGTTTTTGTGGTAATTATGGTATAGAGAGGTGTATGTGCATAAAAACCAGTATATTTACTAAATTCTGCAGTTATTTACGGGTCTTGTTATGACTGTTATGAGTTTTAGTTGATTATTTTTAGTGTTGCAATATTTGTAAATCTAATGCTAAGTGTTACGATTGTCGCTTATAGAAAGTCCTAAAAACATTTCCTTGTTCAAGTTCCAGTATTCCATGTTCAACGTTCAAGAACATGATGTTGATGTATTTGGATAATTTTATAGTTTTCATCTTCACTTCATCTTTCTTGAACTGTTTTTTTGCTTGCATTGCATGTTTGTTGCATACCAAATATTTTAGTTTATGGTTTTCGGTAGTTCGGTAGGATTCCATATTTCCATTTCCCATTTCAAAAAAAAAATCTAAAAACTGAGACTGCAAACTCCGGAATCGGTTCATTAGTCTTGAAAACCTATATCCACTGCTCTAGTACCTTGCTCTTATGCTGAAGTACCAGTTACCAGTTAGGAATGTTGTCTAGCTAAGCTAGTTCCTTGTTCGCTAGAATATAACCACTGGAAACTATTATATTTGAAAGTTATTTTGGCAGTGCTAGTAACGTAGTACATATATTTAACTGGTATAACCGTCGGCGGATTATGGATGGAGTATATCTTTAGGAACTAAAGTTTCTATCCATGATATGTTTCCATGAACCATGTTTTATGCCTGCATATGGCAGGAATTACTAGAACTTAGATTTTTTTACACGGAACATAAAACATGGGTTCTTTTTTCTATAACTATTCTACTAGTTTTCAGTTCAATCTAAGTAGTTGTAGTTAGTATCTGAAATCTCAAGAGTTCATGTCATTCATTCATATACAAAATACAAACATAATAGAAAATATACATAGAATTTTTTTTCGGTGGAATAAATACAAATAGACATTAGATTTAGAATTTAGAGTCAAAGTATTCTTATTCATTCTGCGGTGTACGAATGCGATAGCGTTACTACAATATATAGATTGCATGACATCTTATATTTTATGAACACTAGAAATAGATTGAGCTCAATATAAATCGTAATAATAGTACTAGTAGCATATTTCCTTAAGTAAATGTAAAGTAGTTTTATAGTACTACTAATACTATAAGCACTTTGTTAAATCGATTTGTTTGTTCTCAAACTGATAAAAATCCATTCATCTTCATTTACTAGCTCGTTCTTTAGAGTTTAGAGTCTGTTCTGTTTTTTATGATCAACAAACAATAAAGGAATGGTAGAAACAACGCTTTTTAAAAAGTTTAAAATTGTCATGTTGGATTTGGATTATACATTGCAATGCATTGTGATGTGATTTATATAATTGTTTATAATTCTATTCGTGATAAGAAATGCAGTAATCTTGGTGCCAAATCTGTTAACGGGGTGTCAGTGACATTTTTCTGTTTATGTAATAAACATAATAATATAAAAGTAAAATGCAAGTTTTATGGTTTCATCTTCATGGCTATATGCATCTTGCACCACTGCGTTGCATCTTTCATCCTTTTGAGCCTTTAAATTCCCAAATTTGACTTGATTCTTGATTTGAATTACAATTAATGTAAAGATAAGACAAGGAGTAGTGGTTCTTCAACATTTTTTTGTTTGACTGTCAATTCATTATTTATTGTCGGTGAAAGAATTTAAGAAAACTTCGAAACTTGGATGCTATGCATGATGGTGTTTTATGTGTGCAAGCAAGTAACAAAACAGCAAACTTTTTAACTTTATTCAAAGTTATCTTTATCTCTTTATTCTGTCACTTTAAAACTTTACTTGTTAAACTATGTAAAGTATAAACTGTAATATAAACTTCAAAATTGAAGACAAAATATTCACTTCTATCTTAACATGAAGTTATGTTTTACGTAAGTATGTGTGTGAGCTTTTTTTCTTACCGTTATTCAACTTAACTTAGAAGAAGTATTTACTTTAGAATAGATTAAATAGAATAGAATAGAATGAATTTAAATTGGGATTGGGAATTTGAGGTGCTTTTATTCCAATTCCACAAACCAAACATGACAGACAAAAAAAAATGCTGAATCGGAATTTTCGCAATGATGACATACAAAAACAAAATGGAATTATTATGCAGATTTTACGGTACCATTGTAGTCAGTGTAACATTATTTTTTGTATGAGATTTCGTATCATTGTTGTTTTTTAAACAAATAGCAGATCGGAAATGACAGAAGTTTAAAGTTAGACTTCTGCTTCTAGTTCTACTACTGATTACTTGAGGAATTTGTCAAGTAAATATTTAACAACTAATTTAAGTTTGAACTAAATTCGTAATCATAACATAACACAAAATCACAAGCCATTGCAAAATGCAAACCAAATACAACGAATTCTCATTGATTTATTTGATTTAATTTTTAACTGTACGTGCCAGTTTGATTTAGCACGTTTATATATACATTGCCGAAATCTCAAAGTGTTAGATAAGTTAATATTCAATTTATTTACCTGAATATTTTTGGCTATGTCGTGTCAGTGTATATCTAATCTATGTATATATACATACAGTGATTGGAATATTTTGTGCAAGAAACCATGCTAAATTTGGTACTGAAAACTAAAAATGGCATAAATGAAGCGTAATTTATTTATATGCATGTAAAATTATTTGTATTTATTGTAATGTATTAGTTGTTTGGAGGAAAAGAGATTAATTGTTGTGCCATTGGTTTTGGTGTTATGTAAAATTGTTCTATTGTTTGGGTTGGTATAACCTTGCATTTTGGAGTTATTAATTCTTGTTCAACCTACGACCAAATTCGGCCAGAGATTTAGGTGCCAATCTTCCTACGATATTTCATTTGGAATTGTAGTAGGCAATGGCAATAATAATGCGATGTAGTTATTTGTTAGATTCAATTGCTACACAAGAATGAATTCGTATTTGGAAATTGAGCTATATATTTTTATTTGAGTAGGTTTGGGTACGCATTTGAAAGCAGAAATAGATATAGTAGTCGCGTCGGTTTCATTTCAATTGTCTTTGCTCTTTACAAAGAAGAAGAAGAAGAACCGTAGGTTTTGTAATTGTATTGTATTTTATAACCGGCATTAATGATTTTGTATCACAAAACAACACAACTTCAATTTAATTTTCCTTTGATGATGAGTGCTTAAAATGATGTTTTATTTGTTTGTTTTCCCATTTCCATTGCATCGGATCGGATCTGACTAGATAGAAAGATAGAATCCATTAGTTTTATTTAGTTGGAATGAAATGGAATGATGATGCGATGTGGATGCATTGTATTAAAAAAAGCTAAGGATTGACTTCATAGATCTTCTTTTTCGTTCGGTGTGATGATTCGAGGATAAAGATAAAAGATTTTCCAACCTTCCTTTATTTAGGAAAAGACGATGCGTCAGACAGAGACAGATGTATCTTGAGTGAGTTTCCAATCCAGCCGAAGAAAATGCTATTTTGCCATTTTTGGCAATCGCAATATAGTAATTTTTTACTATAGTATTTTCTTCTTTTTCATGCGGTGATGATCTAGGAGGTTGTTAGGATAGTTCTACCGTGATTGCTCTTTTGGTTTAAAGTTTTTATCATCATAAGCTTCTTTTTATATCGTGCATTATTATTAGTCAACAAAACTATCGAATGAGCTGAAAATGGTACATTTAATATACCACAAGTAGATCCTTGAGTAAATTACAAAATATACAAAATTTTATTGATAAGAAGAATTTATTTGTAGTACAATAAGACGACTGTCTATTCCTATGATGTAAACTCAAACTCTTGAATATTTATTTATTTATACTCATCAAATAATTTTTTCTTTGGATTATTTAACAGGTTCACTGTGTTGTCAAAATATTATACAAGGAGTTCCTTTTGATTATTCCTAAAGAAGTAATGTCAATGCCTACTGGTTAGAAGATTCTAAATCCAACTACAAGCATAGCAGATGCAAAAAGTATTTAAAAGGTGATATGATTTCAATTCAATTCAAGGTTAATATTTATCAATATGCTGGCGACTTCTACTATTAATATTGTACGTAAATGTATGATAATGATAAATACTTCCTAATTTGACATCCACATCAGTTTTTGTACCATTGAATTTGATCCATTCTGAACAGTGGAGTAGTGGAAGGAACCTAGGAAGAAAAAAATGAAATATACAAAGTCGAAGTCGTGATATGAACTTAACTTAACATGAAGCAGCTTTAAAAGTTTTTTTTTTGATCATAGAGACTGATAGAATATGAGTGATTTATGTTATTTATTTCCATTTACCAAGTGACAGGGCAGCTTTTTTAACAGTTTAAAGCAAGCAAGCCAACAAACCCAAGTGTTAGTGAATTAATTTATTTATGTGGAGCATTTAACTATAAAATAAACTATCACTATTGGATTTGAAATTTTGAATATTTTATAAACATCTCGTGAATAAAGTCAAGTTCAAGATGGATATTGACGCTGAAGGAATGCGTACAGTTGTGCTAAGACGCTCAAGCGATGCTGGGCTTGGATTTTCAATAATGGGTGGTGCTGGATATGAATTTCCACCTGTGATTTATGGAATTGAAAAAGACTCACCGGCAGCACGTTCTGGACTGGTATGAAAGAATATAAGCAAAGAATTAACTGCACTTGTAGGAGTCATTTCGTATAAGTATAATAACTAACTACAATCTGAATGCAATAATTTTTTTTTCTTACCTAGTCGAACTAAATTGATATTTATCTTTATTATGTTTGCTTTTGCTACACAAACACAACTAGTCTTTCCTTCCAGTATTTTTTCTCCAAGAAGAAATCAAATATAGTTTACTTTGATCGTATTTTAGAACTTACATTAGAACGTGCTAAAAATGAACATGGAAAAGTAATAACTTTATATTGGCTTTCACTATGGTCATGGTGGGTTTTGGGGTTTCTTTCTCTATCTCTCTCTGTGCCAAAGCTTTTTTACAAATGTAGACTAGAAATCCTCATGGGGTTAATTTTAAGAAAATGTTTTCCTTTGACAAAAAATATTTATTTCAGTTTACTCACATTTCTTGCCTAGAGTTTTTTAAGGGAATCAACAGTTTGATTAATGTTTTTTACTTTTTTTTATTTCAGTTGGAAGCTGGAGATATTATACTAGCAATTAATGAACGTGAAGTTGTAAAACTCAGCACAAAAGAAGTTTTAAAGTGTTTGAGGCTTAGTGGAGATATTGTTAATATCAAATACAAGAGAGGTATAAAGATAAATTGTTTGACTTGACGTTGACTTTTATAACAATGACTTTACCTCTTTTTCTTCTTTTTTAGATCAAACTGTTGTTAATCGAGTCCGAAAATTCCTAGCAACCTATCCTCACTACGTAGATGAGTTCCAGTCTCCAGTAAAAACTCTCAGTAGTGGTGGAAATGGTGCAGGAAACCGGCCAAGTAAAATAAAACCTCCTAACCAAATTTCACCAGTCAAGTCACCTCCTCCCCAGTTTTCTCCATCTAAAAGGAATAAGCTAAACGAAGACCAACTTGATTCTCGAATTGAAATCACTAATTCTACCAATATAACTTTTACGGATGATTTGTTTATAAATCATAGTCATGCTCAACCACAAGCCCAACTTACATCACCACCTCTTCCAACTAAATCCCTTATTCCAATCCGATCTCATTCATCCAATGGTTCTAATTCCGCAAGTACTCCTATCCCCATTCCCACTCCTGATTCAATAAGAAATACGAATGGAAACACAAATACCAATAGCAACGTTAGCAATAAAGTTTCTAGTTTTAAAAATCCTACAAATTGCTCAACACCTTTTGGTACGAATGCTGGAAATCGTAAAAATTTTGAAACATTTGTAATGACTGGAGATGCAATACTCAATGTATCTAAGTTAAGGAACGACGAAAATGTCAGGTAAAATATTCAGTAGAAATTCAAAAGCCTTTAATACTGTGGTAACCAAACGCTTTGTTTATATTTAGAACTAGTCCAAAGAAAACTACTTCGAAATTAACTCCGTTACTTTCCTCGTCTACAACACCTCCTCACCAAATATACTGTGAAAGAGCTGCACCAAGCAAAGTAGCTGTACAATTATTACCCCAACTCAACGATACGTCTGAAGACTCTGAAGTTTCTTCTGATATTAGTCCACCGTTACCCCCTCCACCCCCAGTTTCAAATTCGACATCCTCTTCCACAAGTGATTCCTTAACAAACGTTACAGTTAAAAGTGAAGCTCTTCCCCCACCTCCACCCTCATTAATGACCATGGATGATAATAATTCGGCACATAGTCAAAGCAATGGAATTGCAATTGCCGAACCACCAGCCACATGTGGTACCACAAATAGTTTAAACCAACAAGTTAACCAATTAAATAATAAAGCTAAAGATGCCTTTGAAAAGCACGAAAAGTCTGGTAGTAATAACAATGAAGATACGTCAATTTCATCCTCAGTCATGAGTGATAGTGGGGGTGAAATGGATGAAGAAAGTAATTTCGAAATGGATCAAGTTGATACAAATAATAAAAAGCCAAAGATTACCAAAACCAACAAAAAATCTTCACTTGAGGCCGAAACAGTGGAAGAAGATACAGAAGATGGTGGGCAGAAAGGTTTGGAAAAAGAGAGGTACGAGTTTACTACTAACTTAAGTAATTAGCTTATTCCTGTTTTGTGGTTTTAATTTAACTTTATGAAATTAATTAGGTACAATGAGTACATGCTTTTCAATGGTAGTAGTGGACCTGCTATTCCTGGTATAATAGAAGAAGAGGAGCGTAGTCGGAGTTCAAGTAGTCATAGTGCACAAGTTAAAGCTTCGGGTTATGAGAAAATGCCAAATGATTCTGATGATGAAGTTGGATTAGCTGGTGAAAGTGATGATGATGGGTCTTCACCCCGTCATGGTGGGAATAATAGTCGATTAAGAAAGAAATATTCTGCTGGTGAAAATTTGTCTGGTGGAGAGTCAGATGGTTCAGATGTTGAGTCAATGCGTATTGCACCTGTGACCAAGGCAGTTGATATCCCATCTGCGGAAAGACTTGCCAAAAGATTATATACTCTAGACGGTTTTAAAGTTGGAGATGTTTGGAGGCAATTGAGTAAAGCGAATGATTTTAGTCGTGAAGTTGCAACGTTCTTTGTTAAATATTTTGATTTCAAAGATGAAACATTGGATATTTCACTTAGGAAATTTTTACTTGTTTGTCCCTTAAAAGGTAGTGTAAATTAACTTATACTATTTAATTGCCACTCTCATATCCTAATCCTGTAACTAAATGATGTTTATTTTTCTTATTATAGGAGAAACTCAGGAACGTGAACGAGTTTTAACTTACTTTTCTAGTCGTTATGTGGAATGCAATCCTAACTTTGCGTCACAGGATGCTGTAAGTCATTTCCATTTAAAATTTACGAATTAGACCCTAATTATTATGATTTTTTCCCTACAGGCTCACACCTTATCTTGTGCTCTTATGCTTATCAATACCGATTTACACTCCGCAGTCAGACCCGAACGAAGGATGACATGTAAAGACTTCATTCAAAATCTTGCAGGATTGAATGATGGACAAAATTTCTCAGAATCTGTTCTTAAGAAATTATACAATGCCATCAAGTCACGACCATTAACTTCTCCTGGGTATGAATTTTGCTTGTATTTTCGCAGAAGCTAAAACTTACAATTTTTAATTTGGTTTTACAGAGATACAGAAGATGATGAGTCAAACCGTGATGTGTTACCAATGGATCCTTATCTCGCAATTAGCAGCATGGAATTTAAACGAGGGTACCTTAAAAGAAAATCCACTTTTGAACACGATGGAAAAAAGAGTAAGCTTAGAAATCTAAAATTAAATTTCCATCCTACTTATCCTTTTCCCTTTCCATTAGCACCATTGGGAAAACGAGCCTGGAAATTATATTACTGTCGTTTAAAAGAATTACTTCTCTGTCTTGCCCCGGATGAAAATTCCAAAGCCACCGTCATCCAAACAATTCCACCACTCAAATTACATCATTCGATTTCAGCTATTGCAAATGATTACCAAAAGAAACCTTATGTATTTTCCATAACGTTGGCAGATAAATCCCAATACTTATTCCAGTCATCCGATAGCCGTGAAATGCATAGTTGGATTGATAATCTTAATTTAAATGCAGCAAAGTTCTCATCCCCAGCTCTTGAAGCGCCTTGTGGTTCAGCTAAAAAATTTGAGAAACCTTTATTACCATCTGCAGTTTCAAGACTTTCTTACAATGATCAACTAATTGCTCATCAAAGTGAAGTTTTCAAATGGGAAGAAGAACTTAATGTTTTGGTAAATTGAAATTATTTGATGAATTTTACTTAACAATTCATTTACTGAATTGATTATTTATTTCCAGAATCAAGACACCTCGCGAAAACGCTCTATGAGTAAAAAGGAATTTAAGGAACGGAGTGCTTTTTACAAGAGTGAAATTGCTCGTTATAAAACCTACATTGATGTTATTCAAAGACAACTGCGTGATCGTGATCTCAATGGGTCAGGGGATTCCGGTGGCTCTGAAGAACTATTAGAACTCCAAGTATTACCAAATCCCAGTGTTCTTGTGGACATCGATGAAATTCCATAAATCCTCGGTAAAGATGGTAACATTGAATTGCAAGTACACTCATCAGTATTTTAAATTAACCAAATCCAGAAATAAGTTAGAAGTTAGCATCTGTAGGAATTTACGGATTATTAGGCCAACCTTCTCTATAACTAAAAAGGTGAAAAAATTTACATACAAGTCTGAAATAATTGAAATTAATAATTATATAGGTAAATAATATGGCATTTTCATTACCAACTTGTACTTTACCTTTCGAATCTCAAGTTATTACTATAGCTCAAAAAATTTCTTCTATGTTAAGTTAAAAATATACTAAAGTAAGATTTAATATTGTAAAATTAGATTAATACTAAACTAAACTAAACTATTAATATACCAAAATGAAATGCCAAAAAACATTAGTTAATATACTGGAGAAGTTTTACAATTCCAAAACTGTAAATCCAAGATGTTAAAATCTTTCACTACAACTACAAAACTGGATTTCTTCCTATAACTTTCTGGCTTATGAATCTGGGAAATGTAATAGTAATAGAAATTTTTACTAAATCAACAATGCAATTGTTTATTGTTATTTATTGGAACTACGGAAATGCCATTCTATGAACTAATCGATTTGATTCATCGAAATAATTAAGTACTAATTAATGTTAAGCTATAATAATATTGAGAATTTTTTTTCTTGTTTTGTTTTATTACATGTTGATATTAACCAATCCAATGGTCAAAGAAAGAGTCAGTAATAAAATAAATGTTATTACTTTCAAATTTCTTTTATATTTTCCATAATGCACAAAGTGTTGGATCTGTACATTCCATAACTGTAATTGGATTTCCTTTGAAATGGTCAATATTGTTGATAGATTCATCACTTTGACTTGAAGATGATTCATGCGAATTTGTCATTGTATCAAATGGACCAATTCTTTGTGTAGCAGAAGGTGAAATCATTGTTCGCTCTCGCTCCATGGAACTTGGAATGTGTTCAGTTGTTTCAGAAACTTGAGTCATAGCCATAGGCATAGGCAAATGCATGTTCATCGGCATGTTCACTTGTGGGTAATTACTTCCCCAATTATATAAAGAAAATGGAGAGTAAGGGACTGGTAGAATTGAATTCATTGGAGAAGTTGTTCTGCTTCCTTGCGATACTGGAACAAGATGATAAATTTCAACAGATTCCTCATCCTCTTCACCATCGTCATACAAGTCAGCATCGTTTCGAGATTTTCCAACCATCCAATTATCACTTCCCATTCTGCCCCAACCCCAGCCACCTCCACCACCACTCTCGCTGCTACTTTTCTTCTTTTTCTTCTTCTTTTCCTTTTTCTTCTTTTTCTTTTCTTTCTTCTTCTTTTTCTTTTTGGATTTTTTACTTTCACATTCAGAAGACTCTATAAAAACTTACTGTTAAATGCTTGCACTAATGTTAAATAAAATATACAAATCAATTTACCTTCTCCTCCTCCTCCCCATCCTTTACTTTGTTGCATTCCCCATCCTCCTCCTCCTCCACCACCACCACCCCCACTCATTTGCCAGCCCATCTGGCCTTGGCTCATTTGCCCCCATCCACCTTGACTTTGTTGCTGTTGACCACCACCACCACCCCAACCCCCACCGCCAACACCACCACTCGACATCATTCCCCATCCCCCACCGCCGCCACCACCACCACCTTGCGAGCTTCCACCACCCCATCCACCTCCACCACTACTACCACCGCCCTGTGAACCACCACCACCACCCCAACCACCTCCACTTTGCTGAGTACTGCTCTGAGCTAAAGGAATAATTTGCCATCCAGTTTGAGCTCCGCCGGATTGTTGACGCTGTCCACCACCTGCAGCACGTCGCATATAATCAGTTTAAACTTCCAAAAGCTTAAATTTCATTCACATATACTCACTCTTACCTGAAGAACCCCATCCACCATTTCCTCCACCACTTTCCTTACCTCCTCCACTCGACATTTTTGTCTGAGTGGCAACACCAGCGGTGAAGTAAACTTTTGGGAAGCTTAGCCTCTGTTTTTCATAATCAAAAGTTGAATTTATTACATGAGAACCTTTGTTTGTAGTAACGCTCAGTTATTTTCTTACCGGCTTTCCTTTTCCACCGCTGTCACTGCTTCCACCCCCCATCCCCAAATGTCTTGCTTCCGGTAAAACAAAAATTTTCTTACTTCTTCCTTCCCTTGAGCTATTTTTCTCAAGAAGATCCAAAGTTTTATTATGAAAAATTTCATTTTTAGCATGAACATTATCGGCTTTAAGAACTGTAGCGTTTGTGCGGATAGTTTTTTCGTTCACAGTCTTTTCTTCGGGTTGCACGGTGAAATTTGATTTTATGGCAAAGTTATTATTGACAGCAAGAAATGAAATTAAAACACATACTATTGAGATCTCAGAAATCTATTAAAAAATTTAACAAAAATGAGCATTAATACAATCTTATTGTTCTAAATAGTTCTAGTTTTATTTACTCAACTTACAAACATGATATAGATTAGCTGGCCCAAGAAAAAATCCAAGAAAGGATAATTAACTATGCAATTAAAATGAACACAATATTTTAAAAATTACATGTTAATTGGGTTATTTAAGAACTTAAGAACTAATCGAAAAGCCCAATGAAATCAATCATTGTTCCAACAAAATAGGTTTCTTATGGACCTTGAAAACGAAAGTGAAAACAAATCAACGGTTGACGGCTTCTTTTATATTGGATTTCTTCCGGTGTTGATGACTGATTCGGCTCATTTCCTTTCATAAAATCAATATCAAAAAATTACGCATTCTTTGAGATGGTATTTTGGACATGACATTTTTAATTTGACCATTGACCACAATCCGGTATGCAATTTACTGATTATGGGTAAAGGACCTCCAACACTTTATTCCACAAAGAATTGTTGATCTTCTTGTTGCATAACTTGGCAGGTTTAGCTTGTAATACTCCAATTTTAAGGTCATGAGTAGTCATGATGGTTCTATTTTATTTTAGAATGCTCAATTTTGTAGCAATTAATGAAATAAAAGAATACATAAAAAGGAAGATGATCTTTTCTTATTTTATCATTTTGCGATGAACTGCACTGCAATGTAATGCAAAATGCAACTATTTATAGTCAGTCAGTCAAATAAGTTTATACAAAATTCACTTTCTGTAATTTTACTTTTGTTTTGTAGAACTGGCAATTCGTATGTTCAATGAGGCCTGAACAAATTCTGGTCATCGGAATCCATTATCACGTATCACGTTTCCTTTCCCTAAAGTAAATTCCAGACTTGTGGTATATTGTGATGATTAAAGGTGTTATATAAATATAAACTAATGTTACAGATATCATGATTTTCAGAAGAATCAGGTACATCTTAATTGAAGTAGAATGAAAAGTCAATGGCTCTTAGAAGTTGAAGAATAAGACGAGCATTAAGATTTATCGCAATTAATTGAGTTGGACTACTAGGTACGATGTTCATATATTGTAACACAAGCAATCGTATTCGTAATTTCAATTTTACTTTGTATCTGGCCGTCCGCGAGCCTTGGTTTGGCCATTTTGGTCCCTGACGAGTTGCATAACATTTCGGATTTTTATGAATATGTTTGAAGCGTTTATATTGGCGTTTCTAAATAGAAAAAAAAATCGATCTACCGAATTTTGACGAAAAACAAGAGCTTCTAAAAATTGCAACGCATTGGATAAACACAAACATGTAGATAGTGCATACTGTAATCTAAAAGATAAGCAAAAGTTGCTCAATAAATATGATCAACCGAATTAATCCTGAGAGGCAATTTTTCCTAAATGATAAGTAAATGTTAACATGGAGGATTTGAAAACGAAAAGTCAACTCAATTCTCAGTGGATGTGGAACTCCTATTCACAAAAACGATTTACAACAACAATGATGAGCTCCTTTTCCAACACTATAGTCCATTTTTAATTTCATTCTTTTTCTCACGTAATTATTTTACTTTATTACTTACATACTTTACATTGTAATAGTAATAATCGTAGTTTTAATTGAATTGTACGAATATTATGGAATTATAATAATTATATACATAACACAAGTCTTCGCAGTGTCAATTTTGTTGAGTGTCGCTTGTCCATGTCCGTGAGCCTTGGCCATGTCTGTCTGGTCTGACGCGTTACATTACATTTTTGTTTGTATGAAGCATGCAGGAATGCAAAATATTATGTTTTGAAAAATTGTTTCGTTATAATAATTAATTGCATATTTCATACTTTTAAATCATAAACAACACAAGAAGTAAAGTAGAATAATATAAAAATTTTCAAGGTTGATTGATAAATATCGAATGAATCTCGTAGTCGTAGTCGTAATTTGATGATAAATTGATGGAATTTTGTAATTTGATTTTTTTTTTCAATTGGATTTATTGATTTGATTAGTTATTTATTGAGATTGAGAGGTAAATAGTTATATATTTAATCCGTCATTTTGTGCGTGGGGGTTTGGCGTGTTGATGGTGGATACATAAGTATAAGTGGATATTTAAGCCATTCGAATGCTTTGAATAATCTGGAATACAGCTGTAAATCAAATGAAGGAAAATTAGTTTCATTGATATCAATCAATTAATGCTAAAAAATTGTAGAAAGCGTTGCGTTATCTGTGATTTCAACTATTTCCAACGACAGGATACACAATTTGGACAAAAAAAATCAATCCAAAATCATGCGTTTGAGCTGGACGATTAATATACCCCTCATTATATTTAAATACTGAGTCATTATGGTCGTATAGATTAGAAAGATTCAGCAGCGTTGTGAGGGGTTAATCGTAAAAACTGCATAAATTTATATTTATATAATTCAGTATATTGAATTTCTTACCCGAACCACAAACGACAAACAAAAAGAGTCCCATTAACCAAGGGGCTACTGGGTACTTATCTTCAGTTGCACGCTAGAAATAATCAAAAAACATAAACATATGGTTATGGTTAACTCAACATAATCAATTGATAGAGGTATAACTTACGGTGGATTTTGGAACATTTCCTCTCATTGTTACCATTTTACTAGCCTTTTCATTGGCAACCTTCATTCTTTGTTTAGCAACCATTTTTAAAGGATTTAATTAAGGTCTGGAGATAGACTAATTAATTGATTAATTAATTAAAATTAATAACTCAAAATGAAAAATAAAAATGAATGGAAGAGCTCGGATGAGCGAGGAGTACGTCACAGACCCAAATGAGAAGGAGTGAAAGTTTGCCGATTGTATTTAAGCAAGTATTCAATGAAGAATGCGATGCTTCGCTTGCGTTTACAACTTTTTTTTACAGCACCACGTCTGCGGGGCCGTCCATTAATATATTAATTAATTTGTTTAGAATTTTTTATACCCACAAACCCCTCATTTACCCCAAAATTGTTTCCAAAATAGTTGACGTATCGTTACCAAAAAATCACTACCCCACCAACCCAACCACTAAACTGATAACGTGATTAATGAATCGCCTCTGTCTGATCTCTAAATGCCTTGAATGCAAGCAAGTTAAGTTTGTTTTACTCATACCAAAAATTAAGCCTTCATTTACATTCATTTCCAACCCTAAATTCTTCGGCAAGTAAGTAAGTGGTTGGAACATTATTTTGGAACCCATAGAAAATACTGCGTAGTAGTTGTAAAATAGTGGTTTTCTGGTATGTCTATTTGGTGACAGAACGACTAAGGAAATCTACGTGGAAGTGGAACTCCAACATCCAACTCCACGATTTTGTAAAGGTTTTTAATCAAAGAGGGCAGTTGAAGTACAAAATACAATTCAAGAACAGCAATAAAAAAGGAATGGCTTTGTTAAGTTTTTAATGAAAATGAACCCTTTTTCCAAGCTTTAACGGAATGAAAGGGTAAAACAATGAACTTAAAACTTTAAAATTAAATTTTAAACAAAACAAATGGATATTTTTAGATTTGGTTAAGGAAAATTATAAGGATTAGCTTTTTAGCAGGTTTTAAAATTTTGACATAACTGTTAAATATAAACTTTCAGGGTTAGGGATTAGATTGGGATTGGAATTTGGTTATCGTCTTGTGTAAAAAAAAAAGAAAAACCGTAAGAGCATGAATTTTAGTTGCTCTTGAATTTTAATTACTAAGCAAATGTCGAATTGCATGAATTAATGACAATTTGTAATGTAATTAGAACTAAACTGTAACTGTAAGCAGACTAAAATATTAAGAGCTTATTTCGGAATTAAATTAAATATTACTAAATGATGAAATTTTTCGATACATTTCAACATTTTTCTTCCTGATTTTTTTTTAAAAAGTAATATGGCATGGTATAAATTCATTTATTTTATTTAGATTGAAATTAAATCCAATATCTATTACAATTTGGCTCAATAATCAATCAATCGTAATCAAAATCCAGCAATAAATTGATGGTGGTTTGAATTTTTGGTATCTTTAAAACAATAACATTGGAAGAACTTTAACCACTGCTTGTATGTGGGAAATTAAAAGATTTATTTATCCAAACAGGAGGGAATTTGTCATCAAAGCATTATACCAAAACCAATGTGTTTTTGTTACAAGTTCCAAACTTCCAACATCTCCGACATCCGCTTCCGAAGTTGCTGAAACGAAGGATCACTGCTACAATAACTCCGAAGTCTCTGAAACGAAGGATCACTGCTACAACTTCCGAAGTCTCTGAAACGAAGGATCACTGCTACAACTTCCGAAGTCTCTGAAACGAAGGATAACTGTTCCAACTTCCGAAGTCTCTGAAACGAAGGATAACTGTTCCAACTTCCGAAGTACCTGAAACGAAGGATCACTGGCCTGTCTGGCAGTTGGCGCTTTCCGTTATAACCGAAACTGAATGCAACGATTAATTTCGCCAGCCCTTAAAAATTCCATAAAAAAATTACCAAAAACTACCAATACACGGGCAAAAATGCTAACCCTATCAGTTGATGGTAATATTTCGAGTGGAAAATCAACCCTGGTTAATAAACTGTTGGATTTTTTCCCAAAACATGGTACACCAATTAGCTCACCTAAAAAAATTAAATTGGATCCAGATGCAATTGCCCCAATCCCAATGTCAATGCCCTTACCTCTTGGCCTTGGAAATGTTAATATTGGGAAATTCCATATGGAAGTTATACCAGAACCCTTGGAAAAATGGTGTAATTTAGAGGGTTATAATTTATTAGAACTTTTTTATAAAGCACCTGAAAAACATAATTTTTTATTCCAACATTATGTCCAATTAACACGGCTCCAAGATACAATTGGCCATGATAAAGAAAAATCCGAGAAACATCATGGACATGAAACTGATACATTGAAATTACGAATTATGGAAAGATCTCTTCAGAATAATCGGTAAGAAGCTGAATTTTCAAGGTCTTTCGCTTCTAACTTCTTTTAATTTTTTTAGACATTGCTTCTTGGAACTAGCTCAAAAAAGTGGTAAACTTCATCCAGCAGAATTTGCTGTCCTTGTTGAATGGTATAATTGGTTAGAAAAGAACATGAACTTAAATTTGGATCTTATAATTTACTTACGTACAAAACCAGAAACAGCATATCAAAGAATGAAAGCTCGTGGAAGGGCTGAAGAAGATTCATGTCCAGTGGAATATTTACAAAATTTACATCAAGCTTATGAAGATTGGCTAATTAAATCACCAAATAAGAAAAATAATACGGATCCTGGTCATTCTGAAGTTAAGACAAACACAAAGTCTCATGTAATTGTACTAGATGCAAATAAGAGCAAAGAAGAAGTTTCGGAACAATGCTTTAAATTATTACGTGAATATTTGGATAGTCTTAATAATTCTGATATTCCAAATTAACGTTTGGATTATGATGAGTATGCAAAATGACCAAAAATTGCTTAGGCTTTACATTTGAAAAGGTAAAAGTTCGACACATGCCTTAATTAAACACACGTAATAGGTATAAAGTATACTTAAGATTCGTTTTCATTGAAAAAGAATATTTTGTTCATAATATTTATTAGCAGTACACACACAAACACAATTATTGACATATTGTACAGACATACAAGGGATACTTATGTAGTGATTGTAGATGTAGAAGTTGATGATGCGTTTAAATTTAAATTAATTGACTGATAAATCTGATGAAATTAAAAATTTCGCTAATAAATTAAGATCCTTTGATTGAATTGAATGTCTTAAACAAACTCATTTTCTTTAGATTGAAAATGTAACCTAAATTAAATACGATGTTTTCTAATTGCTTGCTTGCAAGCAATCTTTGCGGTTTCAAAAAAACATTTTTATTTAAGAATAGGAATAGTAAAATTTTGCAAATGCAATGGAGGATGTAGTCATGTAGATGTTGTTTGTTATAGTGCCTTTTCAGAATAAACCGAAATCGTAAAGAACGATTTCAATTTTAAAATAGTTGATTGCGAGAAATTGTTCGTGTCATTTTTTTTATACTGGTCGGTGAATATTTTCAACGGTGAAATTACATGCCCTTGCGGGTGGAGTATAAATGTTTTCCAATGCGGGATAAGTAATGAGTACAGGATCCGCGTGCACCAATTTCTTTTTTTGGAAACCGTCTCCTCCACACTGTTCTTCATGCAAAGAAAACCGAAGAAAGTCTTGCAATTCCTTTCTACTTTCAGTTGTCCACTCCAACGAGTCAAGATAGTCGAGGTAACGAATTCCGGCTAATTCCTCTGGTGCTGTAATTAAAGGATTTGTCACAGTTCCATTGTCGCTGTATCAAACATGAAATACAAAATTAGAAATTATACTTTCAGTTCAGTATTCTAATTTTCTTACCTTCTGACGCTTTCAATTCCAAAATATTCAAGAACATTTGTCTTAAGAATATTACTTCTACAATTTTCAAGACCGTTTCGTGGATAGTAATAAAATACTGCCTCACACATCTCCTCTCTCGTACTAAATCCGCCTACAACCGTGCTTGGTGGATTTAAACCAGAATTATCGTATTGACACTCTGAACAAAACATTCGTAAATATTTATTTGTAACCAATCCCTGTTGTTTATAAATTTTAACTTACCAATAGCTAATTGATCTCCGGGTAAAAGTTTACGGTTAACAATATTTCGATTATCTTGGTAATTGTTATCATAGTTTTCATCATTAATAACCCATTCCAACTCTTCTGTCCCACGAAATTGGCGAAGTTTCATTTTTGTACCTTTGAAAATCAAGTATTATTATTAACTGCATTGATTGGAGAATGAGTTTATTGTTATTTATTCATTCCATACCAAATGCGTGTGAATGCAACATGACATTAAATATTTCAACTCCATCATCCGGAAGCCATTCATTTGTACAATTTGAACTACAATGTCCAACCATCATGTAATCAACTGAATTAGGTGGTACAACAAAATTATAGTCGTACATTTGTCCAACTCTTAAAACTCCGGCTTCAATTTCTCTGTTCAAGCACAATACTTTAAATTGGTAACGCTAAACTATTATTTGATTCCTTCCTACCTAAGCTCTGAAGTATGATAAACTCGAACACCAGTTTCAAAGGTCACTCCTTCCAACCTTTCTGGATTATCCAAATGTCCTTCCATTAAATAAAATTCATGTTCATTTTCACCAATTGGGAAACCAACATTTTCTGGTAACAGCATTGGCTATGGATAAATTAATTTGAATGAAAAATTATGTTTCGTAATATTGAATTTTTAATGTTATAAAATGTTCGTACTCGTCCTCCGATAGTCCAAGTATATATTAATCCTACACAATATGGATAAGCTGAACTTTCCCCAGGTTTCCTATCTAAACAATCAATTCCACCTTGGTCGATATATTTGTTGAAGAAAGTTTCTGGATCTTCTCCTTCTGGAGCTCGGCATGAGTAAATGCTCAAATGATGGGAGTGCTTTTTCGAATATTCATCTAATAATTCTGCAGCAAACTGAAATAATTAATTTCTCAAAATAAATCAAATCAATACATATCCAAAATAAAAATTTTCATCCGAGTTGTATATGTATAAGCTAACCGCAACAGCGTGTTGTTTTCCTAAAAATTTCGGAGTTTTATGAACGGTACACCAATACAAAGTGTCCTTTGAAGGCATTGTCACTGTAGTAGTCACATTAAAACTGTCAAATCTATAAGCAACAACAATAATTCCAATTGAAATGTTATATTCATCTTTATACTTTATTGCTTACTGTGACAAATCGAGTTCTGCATAAGGTTCGCCTAATATATTAACTGCTAATGCTCCTCGGTTAGTTGTACCATGATAAGTTATATCGTCCCTTTCTCCAATTGCCCAAATAAATCTAACTGTATTCTGAGAGAATAAAATGTCTTCAGACATATCACAAGTATCAATTGCTCTTCTGATTTTAAGGAAAGTTGTTGTATCTGTTTCCAGTGCTTCTAGCAACATCCAATCTTGAGAAGTATCTTCTGGTGGATATCCATTATAATCACTGGGACCATGTCTGTCCTAAAAGTTCGATATAAGTTTTGACACATTCGGATACGAGTTTGATTTGATCAGAATAAGTTTATACTCACGGAAAAGTATGCAGTTCCATCATCATTCAAGCCACCAATTACAATGTCTGCATCCATCATTCCCCCATTACTTGAAACACCAAACCCAACGAATCCCTTCGTGTCAGCACTGATTTCAAAGGTAACAATTGAGGAATCCTTATCAACCTCCCAACTTACAACGTAGTTCCATTCCTGACTAAGTGATAGCGACCTTTTGATGAGGCTCGCTTCACGTGAACACATCTGTCTGACGGATCTGGCTATTGTCATGAATGATGATATGAACAATTGAATGAACAATGAAATGAGAGAGAAAGGAAGGAAAGAATAACAAATGAACGAAGAGAATGTTTTCTTTCTCTGAGAATGAATCTACTCTTTATTACTGTTATGTGTTTGTGTTGAGCTGAAACATACAGAGAATTGAGAGAGACTGAGAAGAGGTGTCCGTCCAAGTATTCAAGTCCATCTCTCCCGGAGAAAGCATTTGCTCTCCAAGATAATAGGAAAAAGGATGATGCAATCATGAAAGAGAAAGTGGAGCTTCCCTAAAACTAGGTCAATCGATACTTGGGTGTGGTCGCTATCTCTATAAGAGAAAGCAAAGAATGCTGCAATGCAGATGAGAAAAGACGCCTTAAGACTGACCATGAAATATGAGATGAAATGATTTAGGCAGGAATAAATCGTTTCGTATCATATATGCTCCCCTTTGATTGAAAATTTTGGTACAAAATTTTAGCTATTATCTTTAAATCTCTAATTGAAACTTTAAGAGAAAAATTAAATAATTAGTTTGACTTTTACTTTACACGTTAAGAAGTACCTTGGCCTTCTCAGTCTCCCTGTACAGGAAATACATAAAATACAAGACATTAGATTTTATTTTACAAGAGAAAAAGCAATACAATATTTTTGTTTTTAAAATACACTTTCACTTGATGTTTGTCATTTGTACTTTTGAAGTTGGAATGAGTTTTTTCACTGTACTTTTCATGTCCTTCCATTTGAATAGAGAACTTTTGGAACTTGCTTTTGATGAAAGCGAGATGTTTTCCATGTCCATAGTATATACAGAATCTTGGCTAGTTTGTAAAGGTTGAGGTGCTTTCCTTTTTGGTGTTGATGATTTAGGTGGAGTTAGAATTACATTATTATTATTTTCCACAATTTCTTCTATGTATGAAGTATGTGAAATATTTTTGATGAATTGTTTATATGGAATGTTATTGATGAACGGCATAATTCCTTTAAATGTTACCTTAAATCCTTTTTCTCGTAAGTTGTTAATGTTAATTTCATTCAGCCAATGATTCCTATGTTCTTTCTCTGCTTTTGTAAGATAGTCACTTATTTGCAAATGTTCTTTCCCTATTGCTCTTAAATTTCTCAAGGATTTGTAGAAATTGAATTTTTGTTGGATTGTATAGAAAGTTATGATGATAGGGAAATGTTGTTTGTCTCCTTGAAAATAGAAGTTTTTTATTGAGTTATGATCCTGGCCTAGTTGATTAAATAATTTTGGTATGGCTTTATTAATTGTTTCCTTTGTGATGTTATGATTTCTTATTGTTATTTTTGTTGGAAACACTAAATGATGTGGATTTTGTGCAATTCGTTTGTCTGTTTCATGACCGTGCTTTCTCTTATTTTTTCTCTTACGTTTACGTTTTTTATTATTAGTTTTTGTGGTGGGTGGTCCAGACGACTTATTATTATTATTTAAGTGATTAATTCGTCTGTCCATTATTGAACGTGCACGTCTGAGATCTATTGCACTGAATAAAGTCATTTGAGAAATAAAATTTTCGAAATCTGACATTATAAATATAAGTTTTTAAATTAAACTTTAACTTTTAAATTAACTGTTTTTGAAAGTCTGGTAAAATTAAATGTTGTTAAATAAATGTATTAGCTTATCTGATCCAGTCCGTGTATGAGATGATGTTAACTTTCTTCGATTCCGTGTAGATGTTGAAAACTTTCACTAACACAAATGTTTTAAAGTTTTTGTTTAATGAATTTTCACTGAAAGTTCTAAGTTTCACAGAATGTTTTTACACAGAAGGTCTCTTCCTCCCAGGTAAGACAACCTTGGCGGAATTCAACAATTGTGATAGCGACCTTTTGATGAGGCTCGCTTCACGTGAACACATCTGTCTGACGGATCTGGCTATTGTCATGAATGATGATATGAACAATTGAATGAACAATGAAATGAGAGAGAAAGGAAGGAAAGAATAACAAATGAACGAAGAGAATGTTTTCTTTCTCTGAGAATGAATCTACTCTTTATTACTGTTATGTGTTTGTGTTGAGCTGAAACATACAGAGAATTGAGAGAGACTGAGAAGAGGTGTCCGTCCAAGTATTCAAGTCCATCTCTCCCGGAGAAAGCATTTGCTCTCCAAGATAATAGGAAAAAGGATGATGCAATCATGAAAGAGAAAGTGGAGCTTCCCTAAAACTAGGTCAATCGATACTTGGGTGTGGTCGCTATCTCTATAAGAGAAAGCAAAGAATGCTGCAATGCAGATGAGAAAAGACGCCTTAAGACTGACCATGAAATATGAGATGAAATGATTTAGGCAGGAATAAATCGTTTCGTATCACTAAGCACTTCTGTACGTTTGGAATGAGCCACAATGGAAATTGAAAGCAATAGAAATAAAATTCCACCAAAGTAAGTCATTGCAACAATTGAGAAATGAAAATGAAGCTAAAACGGAAATTGGATTTCAGTTATCAAATAAAAGTCATGCTAATCTAATCGACGGATTTTATTCTAATTTTCATTTAACAGATAATGAAATTATTTGGAATCCCTTAGTTAATTCATCGCGTCAGATGCAATTAAGTCATAAATATAGGTAAAATATATTTTATAGATTTACTATCAACTGTGCCTTAGATAATGGAATAAAAATTACACTGATAATGATAAAAATTCTTAATTTTCACTCGTAGATCCACATTTTCCATTCAAAGTAATTTCAGTAGGATTTTTCAAAACCTTAACTCTTTCATAACTTGTTTCCCTAAATTGAAATAAAATAAAATAAATTACATTCGTCAATAATTTTATCTTACGAAATTAAATATTTACTAACCATAATGATGGTTCGATGTCTTCGGTTTTAGAAGAAGGTTGATCATAACTTTCTTCATTAGATGAAATAATCTTGATCCAAATTGTTGTTTGGGGTTGGTGAACGCAGCGAATTGATTTAGTAGTGTAAAAATTAAGCCTGAATTCATTTCCGGCCAATGCTATTGGTTTTGGAAGAATCGTTACTTTCTATGAAGAGAAATTAAGTTTTAATAAGAAAATTTGTTTAAAATATTATTTAACCTGTGTAAACCATTTGTCACTTACATATTTGAATTGATATTTCTCAGTAAGCCCGAGTTTGGCAAATGATAATCTTGTTAAGGTAACTTTCAAGTACTTAAGGTAAACCTTGGGTTCCATTTGTAATGGGTTTGAGGATCCATAAATAAACTTCGTGAATTCCAAGGTAAATTCGAGAGGGGTATTCTCAGGGGTAGAATAAATTCTAGGTTTTTGACTTAAAGATGCGTCTGCTGTAATTGAGGAGCTCTAAAAATTATTAACAAAATATAGCAACTCTTTGAAAAAATAAATGTAAACACATTACACAAATACCTGACACTTAGCAAGTCCATAATCTAAATATTTGCTTGGAATATTTTCCGTATAAAACGGTGGCATAAAATCTGATGGAAAAATAGATCTAGGAAATAATCTCATTCCTAAGCGTTTTCTATAATGGTTTTTATGGACAATATCATGGTCCAGTTTTAAATACCGGGGTGGATACATTAGTTCTGTTGAAAAAATAGATGTAACTTGGTAAAATCATGAATAGTTTTGGGCAGAAAATTGGTCTTCCATGTTCGTACTTGGTCTATTATTAAAATCAAATCCAGGAGTAATTGAATATTCTTTGCCTTCCAGTAATAAGGTCATATCCATATAGGTTGTAACTACTGGAAATGATAGACTTGACTTGATGTCAATTGCGTACATGAAATTATGCCTGGAATCAATTATTCCCAACTTTCCTGTTGGATCTATAAGAAATTCATGAATGAAGCCACAAAAATGCTTCGAAGCTCTTTGTAAATGCTTCTTTACCAAAAGTCACAACGGAGCGTTCACCCAAGAAACAATAATTTGATGTTATCCAGTGCTTAGATTTTGATTGTAATTGTTTGCTTAGCATCTTTTTAATGTCCTTATGCACGTAAATATTGGCTTCATTAATTGGTTCACCTAAATAGAAATATTCTTTGCGAAAGTTTGTTTCAAATCGTATGAATAAAACACAGTGAATTACCTATTCCCATTCCATACCAAAGTTTGCATTTGTCCCAAAGTACAAATGACATCTCCTCTCCAAGTCGAATAGACTGAAGTGTTTCTGTAAAATTTATTGCAGATTGATTCGACGAGGATGGTGTGGAGTACATTGTGCCGTCAATTTTTCCGGTATCGGATGAGAAATAATCCAATTTAGCTTGTGAGTTTGATCCATGAAAAACTCCAATTACTTGAATGGAAGGATAATAAATTGCAGTATGAAGTAATTCTGAGGATTGAAGAGCAAGTTTCACTTTCCTAAAGTTTTTCCCGTTATCCTTCGAGAAATAAACACTGGAAAAAGTGCTAACTAATTATTACGCGTTTAACAATCATTTTATATTGAACATATTCAAACTTACTTCAATTCATCAGAATTTTCATTCAGTAACATAATATAAGGTCCATATTTGCAGGGTGTTGTTCCTGTAGTTAACGTAGTATCACAGCAAGTTTGTGTGATGATTTTATTTATTCTGCCGTTAATTCCTTTAAGGCAATGTAAAGTACTTGATGTAAAATTATATGAAAATTAGAAGCTGATTTACCTTTTGCAACATCAAATGATAAAATACTAATGTCAGGAATAGGCAAAGAAAATTCATTTCGATGGGATTCCGCAAGATTTCCAATTCGTAAAAGTACTTTGCCTTCTAATATTACTAACAAAGCGTTTGATAAGAATTCAAAGTCTGTGACAGTAATATACGGTGAAGAGATATCTGGAATCAAGTCCCTTGGGAGTATCCCTCTCGGAATTTTCATCGGTGGGGTATATGAAGTGGTAATCCGAAATGTTCCCCATGTTAGGTGCAAGTACTTGCTATAAAGGTTTTAAATATTTAATTAGTAAACCTTGATTAAAGATAAAAGTAAATGCTAGCTTACTAAGCATAAGCTTTAAAATCCAACCCTTGACTCATATAGCATTGGCTCTTCAATAGTTTGGCACGCAGTTTTCCCCATTTCAGCTAAAGAGAACAAAAACGAAAGACAAATTGGAGTCCAAGTTAGAAATAGAAATATATAATTCTTACCAAGGGAAAGTTCGCGTCTAATACAGTAATATTTCCAGGCCATTCAATCCATTTGGTCCCAGTTTGTCTCCAATATTCATAAGCTTCACTTGTATTTCTTTCAGCATGCTCAATCCGATAGTTCGGGTTGAATACAGGATTGATCGGAATGTCCTTCAACTTAAATTCAATTTCTGGGTCTTCAATAATTCTTAAGGGTTCAGATTTACCGTTAGCTTTGTGTAACAATAAACATTATATTGTAGTATTTTCCTTACCCATGACTAGTAAAACTATTCCAATGAAGGACAAAAAGCAAAGCGAAAACATAAAGCATTTTGCTAAAACCAGAAATTGACTAAAAACCACCGCGATTATGGCTGAGAAATTGGTTGAAAAAAAAATAACTGCAATTGTGGCTGCTGAAGTCAATTCAGATTAGAGGAAATAAACGAATAACGAGTTCAAGGTTGCTATCGAAACTGTATACTATTTTTCCTTGAATCAGTATCACTGTTTAGCAACTTTTGGCTAATTCATCAACGTTGGTGCAGAAAAGTTAGCCTAAGATTGGTTCAAATTTAGGGCAATAGGGGTCCATTTGCCCAAATTTAAATAATTAAATAATTTTGCCCAAGAGTGGAAATATTACATTTGTTCCAATTATTGTGAACTAACTCAAACTTTTCTTGGACTTTTACATTTGGTTACTTGTATATATAATGGGTGGAAGTTGTGGCAAGGCTCTAGAAGAAGGATTTTCACGTTAGTTTAGTTCACATTTTTACATTTCAGTTTTAATTTCAAACAAAATTAGAGAATGCATTAAGAATGCATTGATTGTTTGTTCTTTCTAGCATTGTTTATTGGAAAGACATCCGATTTTGATGCAAACGAGTATGTTATATTCGAATTTATTTTTACTTGCTGCAATGTTATAGGATATTTTAATGGATTAATTTACAGGTTTAAAGACATAGAAATTATTCCTGGGCAAACTGTAATTGTTGCTAGAGTTCTGGGGAAGATACGAGTAGTTGGGTCTAAATGTCCTCATTGTGGGGCAACCCTAGCAGATGGAGTGTATTTTTCCGGAAGGATTCGTTGCCCTGTTTATGGTTCTTGTTACGATTTAGTTACTGGTAAAGAGCTAATCTTTCCAATGACAAAGCTTATTATTAAAGTTAGAAATTAATTTTTAAGGCGATTTAGAAGATTTCCCAGGAATTGATGGAATACCAACATACCAAGTGAAAGTAACAAGAGGAAAAGTTTATGCTTTTGCAAATCCTAACGCCTTGCCTATACATGGAATGAGACCAATGACTCGGAGGTCCAAGAAATCAATTATTACAACAGTTATACTTGGTTCAGGTAACTTAATGCAATGAAATCTACTTGCTTACTGATATTTATTAATTTATTTAATTATTACATATTACCAGGAGCTGCTGGATTCACTTGTGCTAATACTTTACGTCAAGAAGGCTATGATGGAAGACTCATTATTGTTACAAAAGAATCATATTTCCCTTACGATCGAACAAAATTAAGCAAAACTACAGGGTTATACGTAGACGAACTATTGCTTCGAAAAGAGGAATTTTACAAGGTAATTAATTAATTTGGAATTTTAATTCCTTCGTACCTCAATCTTTGAAATTACACTGTACTGTACTTAAAATTTAGGAAAATGATATTGAAGTCATGTTAAAAACGGAAGTAAAAGAAGCAGACTTACGAGCCCATAAACTTTATTTTGATGAAAGTAATCATTCCAAACCTTTAGTATTCGATAATTTAGTAATTGCTACTGGTCTTTTGTACGTACATTTTAAATGCTACATTTTGAATTTTTTTTAAATTGATTATTTTGCTTATAGTAATTTACATTTTGACCCAATTTCAACACCAGGGCGAAATCTGAAAAATATTCAACATATTTATAAATTGCAAGATGCTGCACGATTTTACCAGAAAGCCCAAGGAAAAACTGTGCTTTTGGCTGGCTCATCTTTTTTAGCAATGGATGTTGCCCAAACACTAATTCCAATTGCTAAACGTGTTATTATGCTATCTAGAAACAAAGCACCTTATGGAATTGTCCTTGGAGAAACAGTTGCTAATACATTAATGGAACATATGAAAAATAGTTGCCCAAGCTTTCATTTTATTAGTACAGACGAATGTAGAAAATTTGCTGGGAATGCGAAGGGTGAAGTTATTGGAGCCATAACAGCAAAAAAGCGACATATCAAATGTGAACTAGTACTTATCGCTTATGGCGGACTTCCAAATACACTGCTCTTTCAAAATCGAGGACTTGACCTACGAGGGTCAGATGGTGCAATTGTAGTGAATAAGGTGACAAAACTGATCAAACTTTAATAGAGTCCTTCCTTCCTATTAATAACTTTCATTTTTTAGTATATGGAGACTAATATAGAGGGAATATATGCTGCTGGGGATTGCTGCTGCTTTCCCTTTCATTTAACATCAGATGAAAGTGCTTGTGTTTCTCATTGGCAAGCGGCTTCTATGACTGGAAAAATTGCAGCTCTAAATATTTTGGGAAAAGGAATATCGAGTATGGACATTGTACCATTTTATGCCACAAAAGTTTGTGATGTTCCAGTTGAATATGTTGGTGTGTTTCGATTCTATATAAATTGGCTAAAATTATTTTTCATTCTAAAGTGATAATTCTGTAGGATTTGGTGAACACTATGATGATGTGGATGTCTTCGGAAGTCTTGAAAAATTACAATTTTGCGCTGTTTATTATAGACACAAAAAGTTGACTGCAGTTTGCACTGTTGGTTGTGATACTTTGGCTGTAGAACTTGCAATGATTTTGGAAGATCAAAAGTCATGGGTTAATTGTTTACCAACAATAATTATGGATCGATTTCCTGATCCACCTATAAAAGGTAATTCTTTAGTTTTATTAAAAATTTCTCAACGTAAACCCTAACTTTCTTTTAAGGTGAAGTATTACATCGTTACATAACACATCATGAACTACTCACAAAGGAATGGTACGATAAACAAGATGTCATCGGAATGATTGGAAAACCCAAAGCGAACTTTGATGATTGGAAGCTTAATCAAAGATTTTCTGCGAACAAAGATAAAAACGAGCTTGAAATGCTGCCACCATTTGTACCTCCAGGATATGATGAGTTGGATGACTTCCAAATAATTGGGAAAGTAAGGAAAAAGAGTTATGATAAAGGAAAAGGTTCAGCAGCAAATAATGCGGATAAAATTCAGAAAGATCTTAAACCTAAAGAAGAGAGACCAAAGGCTAAGCCTATAATGGACCGTAAACATCGTACATTGACTTTAGCAACATTAAAAGAATAAAATAAATTAAATTTTATGTACAATTTAAAATTAGTTCAGAAATGAAATAAATCAAACAAAGCAATTGATATGGATGATGGATTGCATCTAGCAAATACAATACCAGCCAAATTTCGTATTCTTTGATTTCTTAAGCTTTCATCAACCTATTCATAAAACTCCTTTAATTCGAGAAGTATAGAAAGTAAGGATCAGAAACAAAACTTTTCTCCAATTAAGCTGATTCACTCCTAGCCTATGAAGGATTCAATTTAATTGGTATTAATATTAAACAATCATAACGCTATAAATTACATCTCTACTCTCTCTCTAAAGTATCTTATGTAATGTGCATTGTACACATTTTTTGCAAAGGTATATCAATACGATTAGTTTTCAACAACATAAGCATTGCTGTATTTCGTCTGGGTTTAATAAAACTATTAACTTTTATTTAGGCTAGCTGACACTTTTTAGCCCGACCCAAGTTGTCTTGACAACGGGTCATGGGCTATTGTGATGATCACGGCCGTGTATGTATAGCCATATATACATATAAACACGATAACTTTCGAACGCTTTGACCGATTGACTTGAAACTTGGTATGCGTGCTTTTGGGGTCAATACTAAGGTTAAGTTCGAAGATGGGCTAAATTGGTTCAGGGGTAAGGGTAGCTGCCCTGACACCTACCCTTAAAAAAAATTTTTGATCGAGTAAAAAATTTAACTTTTCCTTACGGGATTTTACATGTTAATTTTTTGAGTACCAAAGGGTCCCCCCTTTGCTAATTTTTCAAAATGTCAAAATTTTTTCGAAAATTCGTAACTTAGTAAAAACTGTAATTTCTTGGTGGGTCGGGCCCTTTTACATGTATGGATAGGTTTTTTTGTATTAAATATTTAAATACTCAACGATGTCGCTTTGGAAATAACGGACAAATCATAATTGTCCCAGCCTTTCTCAGCTTGAAATGAACATGACTATATTTAACCAAAAATTGATTAGTTGTGTGCCACGTACATTTAATGCATGTTTACGATTTTAAGTTATGGAAGTAATTACAAACCGGGATACAAATAAATTAAAGTTTGCCAGACACATCATACCAAAATCACCATTTTAATAATAATAAAGCTTTTGAGGAAAGACAAGTACAAAAAATAATGTTTCATTATAATATTAATTTAATTTGTTCTAAAACTAAGACAAGGAAATATAAAATATTTGAAAACAAGAATTTAAAAACTACATACATAATAATACAGTAAATCGTTCAAGATAAAAGCGAGTTAAATGAACTAGATAATAATGGATGGAATCACTCAAAAACGAATTTAAAAAAATATAAAAAATTTAATAAACTTATTGCTTGGCGGACATGGGCAGCCATTTCAATTTATTGGACCAATGTATATAGGCTTCTTAGTTTTTATTTTCTCTTTCGCCAAACCAAACCTGGTCTTCGTCTTAATTGCCTTACTTCCATTGCTAATTTTCGTTTCCGTAATCTAAGTACATCGATTTGTAGCTCTAACTTTAGTCGGAATAAATCATTTTGCTTTGAATTATTCAAAATTTCTTCAGTTGTTGAATCACTAGTTTTTCTTTCTACAATCGGTTTATTGACGCGTAAGTCATGAGCTTCTTCGTAAATTCCGGAATCAAATTCATTACGGGACTCTGTTGTACTAGTCATACTTCCTGTTGGACTCGATATATTTTCGTTCAGTTGTATTATTGGTGTTGTAAAATTGTAATAATCTAACTTTTCGTAGTCGTTATTATTATTGCTTTTAATGTCGTCATTATGATGGAATAAAGCGTTGCTTGAATGAAGTTGTAAAACTCGTTGACTTAAATCAGAAATTTTTCTAATTGCTCCATTGATTTGACTTTGATGTCTCATTTCCCAAATTTCTTTTTTAGCTGCTGTAACTAAATTTTTCCATTTTCTTCTTACTTCTGCTGGGGTCCGTCTGACGACGGTATTTTGGACATTTAAATTATGGCAAATTATTCTCCAAACTTCTTGTTTTCTTAAATTTGTACTAGCATCTGTGGCTTTACAAGTTAAAATTTCATGATGCAAGCTAAACTGATCAAGAAGAAATAAGTTTTCACACTCAGTCCAATTTGGCTTCCGACGTTCAATCCTCTTATCAATGGACGATGTGCGAGATGGGGTTTTGCTAGATTTCACGTCATTCCGGATCAAGGATAATGGCAACAGGTCCATCACCTAAATCCCGGAATCACTATTCAGGAACTCCGTGTTCCCTATGTAGGAACTACTTATTAAAACAAAAGTGTACACAATCCAGAGATCAAAATCGAGTGGTACTAACTGGTAAAGTCTAACTGTAATACTGATCGATAGTTAGGTCATGGGAAGCGTTTGTTTATTGAAAAAAAAGTGAATCTTGTTTTTGATTTTTCTTTTATTGAGGCTGCGAGAGTGAAATCTCATATAGGACTTGTAAGTCTGCGTTTTATTAGATTTGTCACTCACCTTGGACCCCAAAACACGAACTGAGCCTTTAAAAAACACCAGTAATAAATGAATAAAATCGAAGATCAAAAATTTGACCATATATTGTTTAATGAGTGCGTTACAGTTCAACTTTCTAGATCCCCCAAAAAACTTGTATTTTTGTTTGACTCTCACTTAAAACAAGTTTCTTTTTGACTCTCACTTAAAACAAGTTTAGTCATTTATTAGTTAAAATTCTGCAAAGAAATAACGATTAGTTCTGTGGATTACCATAAGAAAATATTCATTTGGTTCATGAACGGTTATGATTGCATATGGAAATCGAAAGCGATTTTTTGATGTTTAACAACTTTTCATCTCTTGATTATTTAAATTAAATTGCATTTGATCAATAGAGTCTCGTGTGTTTTGTGTTTTCGATTACGATACACACTAGTTGAAATTCTTCTTACGTTTTCCTTGTTACAATGCTAATTACTTGATTTGCTTTGTAATCTTTGACAAAATTTATACTTCGACAGGAAATCAAGTTTAATTTCAATTTTACTCTTCTTGGTACTTCCATTTACAAAACTGTTGCTTTTATATTCATTTTGTATCTACCCAAAACAAAATTTACTAGGTCTCAATTTCTATGTACGGTATTGGAATTATTATTCTTATAATTTTTGCTATATCTCATCAGTCATTTTAATAAAGTCACTGACTCAATAATTAGAAATCAAATTCAAACAATAATCAATATTTTACCTACGAGCCTTGCTCCATCAAAGTTTAAATATGGCTTCGCTCAAATAAAACGATTTAAAGAAATTGCTTAACTATTTTTTAAATCTTACTCATTTTCTTGGAATTATTAATTTATAAAGCAGAATTAGTTTACTCATGCATTGCTATTAGTTCTGGCTAAAGACGATGATTCATTAAGATTTGCTTTGATTCAATTGTTCAATGAATTAGCGAAGAGTAATTGCTAGTAAATAGTAGAATTATGTTTCGATATATTATAATTTCTTAGGTATAAAGCACATATAATCATTGAGAAATGAGAATGGAGTGAAAATGCTGTTTAAGTGGAATCCTTTCGAGTTAGTTCGGAGAATTGGTAGGCTTATTTTGTATCATTGCATGTAATCTTAAGGTTCAACCGAATTTCACATTCTGGGTTTAACAATAGGAAAAAATTGGAAATTTACAAGTTGTGAAGGTATTTTTAAACAAAAAAGGAAGCAAAACAACAGGACTCTTATAAGTCACCTTTCTATTTTTGTTCATATTTAAATGTAAATAGTATAGCAAAGCCATCATCATTGTTCAATTCCTGAAGCAAGTCGTATCATTAATTGAAACGTTTAGGAATCAAGGAAATAATATCAGCAATCGTTAAAGGTAAGGAAAGAATACTATAAGAAATCTAGAGCAATTTTTAGTAAAAATGGAAAGAAATCATAGTAATCATAAAGGGTTTATTTGAGACTTCCGTATTCAACAAGCAGAACAAGACCAATTGAATTGTTCTTTCTGCAATTAAAATTGGAGATTTTAACTTTATTAGTTTAGATGCATATGTATAAACGTAGTTTGTCGCTGCACAGCGTATAAGCGAATTATTGAGGTAAAATATATTAAAATCATAAAATAAAATTGTTTGTGATTGTGTTGTGCTCAATGTAAAATTGATTTGAGGTAGGAATCCTTGGCTTACAGTTACAGTTGGGAGTTGCATCAATAATTCATATTTCATATACATACATACAAAAACAACAAAACATTGTTAACATGCATTTTAATTTTTAATCCAATCAATGCAGCATTTTTGTTTCTTTATTGTTGTGATTTGTGATCCAACATACAACAATCCAAGCATTTTTTGCAAATTTTTCATTGTTGCAGTCCTCACAGTCAAAGTTGGCAAATGATATGGGGCTTCTTCATGTATGTATGTCCATCTCTGTAGGTACAGGTTTAAAATTTCAATGTAGTGGAATGGAATACTACATACAAAATACAATGGATTACAAGTACAACGTGTGATGTTTTGATATGATGTAATGATTTTTGGAGTCGAATCGAATCATCAACTTCTTCAACTCTAAAAAACAGGTCATGATGAAAACCACTTACATACTTTGTACTGACAATTTACAACTGATTGTGACTGTGACTTAGCACTTATTTAACGTATTTAAAGTATTTGCGTTAATTTATTACTGCAATTAATCCTTATTAAAGGGTCCATATCTGAAAGATTCGCATTTTGCTGTAAGTTTTGTTATACTATGCCGCAGCAGAAAACAGATCATTTTTAATTCTTCGCTTGTTTTCGTTTGGTTTGGAATCAAAGGTTTCTATATAATTTAATTCATTTGATTGCAGGTCATAGAACACTTGGACAAGTGGACAGCAAGAGGAGGCCGACAGGACAGTGGACGGTGTAACCTCGACCTTAGCTTAGATAGAATGATATTTCTTTAACCAAGACAAAAATATTGGGTTAATTATAATTAGAGGATCTAAAATCACTCTACTCTCGCCAAACCATCAATCAGGAAAATGGGTGACATTCCAGAAGAATTATTAGCTGAAGAAGATGAAGTCCAAGTTGGAATCATGTCATCCGTAAATAATACAGGTAGTCTAAACTTGAAAGTTTAGTTTCAAATTAGAATGAAATATTTCTTAACTAACATATTGGCTTAAAATTTTCGTGTTGTGGCCATCGAAGGACTCAAAATGTTTGTAGTTTGTTAACGTATAATGATGCTAATGGAAAATGTTTTGCGCTTGTTTAACTAAACCAAATTAGAAGTTGGTTAAAACCTCTCTCTCGATTGCCGCGACTGCGACACGTAAAAATTAACTGGACATTGGATTAATCTCTTCTTTTAACTGTAGTGGCAGGTATTCTTGGACTGATTTCTTCGTATGGTTGGTATATTGCGGCAATTGGAGCTGGAGGTTACTACATTTGGAAAAATTACGGAGATCAAGTAATCGCCAAAGCCACCGCATTAAAACCAATGTCGGAACAAGGTATTGTTTGTCTTAATTTCAATTTTGTAAATTGGAAACTAAACGTTTATTTCTGGTTTCTAGATGTTCAAAAGTTTGAAGCTAAAGAAGAAGGCCGACAACGGTTTGTGTCGAAATTACAACAGCAATATGAGATTGATGCCGCAGCACGGGCTGAAAAGCAAAAACAGGTATTGTAATTGTGGAATTTTGAGTTGAATTTCTAGTTAGAGTGAGCGTTAACTGAGTAATCTATTATAACTCGAATTAGATGGAAGAGGAGAAGCGGAAACAACGGTTAGCAGAATTAGAAAAATTGCAAGGAAGAGGAAACAAACTTGGAACTTCTTCCAGCCAGAAAACATTTCGCCCTGGTCAGTAGGTTTTCCGATAGTAAACTTATCTGGTCTAGTATTTATTGCTTGTCTTTCATTATCTTGTTTTGAGTCTCTATCTTTTTTAACAAGAATCTAAGCCGAAAATAATATTTATAATTTATATACCTATGGCTTTGCCAACTAAATGATGGTGCTGCGGCAGAAGGATTTTTTACTTTTAAATAGGTATAATTCTGCAAATGTTACTAATGAATACTTTTTCAGAATATAATCCATTGATGGGTGATTCCAGCCTAAATCGAGTTTGTTCCAGGAGTTCTGGAGGGAGGTCAGGTGGATGAGGTTAATACTTGCAAGATTAATTGTGTCTCCAACAGTTATCTTGCCCTTACATATATCTTTCCGTAAACGCCTTCTCTGAACTACTTTTTATGACATCCTTTGCACAAATGATGTAAAATCATGGCAATTGATCGATTTAACTATTAAAGTAGTTTAACTATTGCAATATTCCAAAAGTGTGCTATTAATTATAACTCGCAATGGAAAAATTCACTAAATAATTTGGTTCAGCATGATTAAAAGAATTTGTATTATTTCTAAATGTATCTTTGCCTGCCACTTGCCATTTACTACCAAATTTTAATTTCATCGGAATAAACTATTAGTTAATACTCGAGTTTAATTGTGGTTTGAATCTTCGGACTGTTCCAAATGGACAGTAATTTATTTAACGTAAGAAACTTGTGGAAAATGTTTAAAGAAAATTGAATACTTATCTACGTAAGTAGTGTGCGTGTGTTAGATTTTAACTACCCGAGCCAAAATAAATATTTCTAACGTAAACTAGATACTTAACAAATAAAGTGCCCATTGGATTAATCAATTTACAATTTATTGTTTACCCGTTCCAATGCCTCAATGGCAATGACAGTTGATAAATAATGCATTGAGCAAATCAGGCTTATTTAATTCAGCAAATACTGATTTCTAATGTGTATCATGAATCTACTAAGATATCTACTATCCTCAAAAAGATAACAATAACTATTTCTTTGCCTATTCTAGTGACTGAAAAAACAAGGGCTCCAGGCAGAGGCAGTAATTGAATGGCGGTGTTACCACCATTTACCTTGCCTCTTGGATAATCTCCATTTCTCCATGAGCTGATCTAAAGTTTCTTTTTTATGTTTCGTAAGAATTTTCATTAGCTCTTCTTCCTGTTTAGTCCTTGGCTTGACAAGTATTCCTCTTTTGTTAATGTATTCCGTTTCATAATCGTGGTATTCATTTTCGTGATTGTTGTAGGTTGAGTCTTTTGGATATTCAACTGGAACAGGTTGCTTAATTTTAGGCTTGTAGTATGTCGTCCTAGGGTAAATGTTTAAAGTCTTGTTATATTTTATTAATGTTGGTCTAAGCGTCGTAGTATCGTCATACTTCATTGCACTTGGGGCCATGGCCATGGAGATGCTCGTTTTATTCATCGGAGGTTGGTAATAGTCGTACTGTTGCTGGGTGCGATGTTGAGCTTGAGGCATGTCAGGATAGTAGTTTGAATTAGGGATACTAGTGGTCGGGTATTGGTCATCGAAATAGTAATCATACATAGGACCTTCGGTTCTTCTTTTCCAGCCCCAGCCTTTATTTAAAAGGAAATTAATAGCTTTTTAGTTAAAATTGTATCACACAATTTAATGAAGTTTACCTTTTCCTGGAACAGTAGCATATACAACTTGCTGCGGAGCTGTTGGACCAGTCGTAGAAGCCGTAGCTGGAGGATGATGCTTTTTTACCAATAAGTAAATGATAACAGCTAAAAAGGCTGCAACAACAATTGGCAAGGCTTTGAGCGCTAATATTCCCCACAGCGTGAGACCTTGTTTTATGGTTTCTGCATCAAGATCAAGACCCAATTGATGAATTTTACTTGGTTGTTTAGCCTGAGGTTGCATTTGAACTGGAACTGGTATAAATTGCATTTGTGGTTGTTGCCAACCTGAAAAAAAGAAAATGATGGTTGCATGACTTGAATTCTGTTGAAATTAATTTAATTTTCTATTACCCCAGCCTCCTCCACCCCCTCCACAACCTTTCTTCTTTTTACATTTCTTTCCTTTCTTTTTCTTCTTCCCTTTTTTGTCTTTCTTCCCCTTCTTCTTTCCTTTCTTTCCACCTCCTTCATCTCCCCAACCCCATCCAGATTGTTGCTGTTGTCCCCACCCCGATTGTTGGGGCTGTTGACCCCATCCATAGCTTTGTTGTACTGGTTGTCCCCATCCCCCCTGCTGTACTTGCTGCTGACCCCATTGACCATTAGATTGAAAACCGTACTGTCCGACCCCTGCTCCGCCAACACCTCCCCCACCAAATCCTTGCCTCAGAAGAGGGTCTTGAGTTGGCCTTTGGGGAATAACTTGACTTTGAATTGGAGATTGTATTGAAGGCGATACAATATGCATATCATTTCTTTGCGGTTGAACTGGTTCCAGTTCTACCGATGCTGGCATGGTGGCTTTTATCGTTTGACAATTAGGATCTGGTTGTGACATGAAATTTAGCAGTACTTGTCGCATTTTCCTCCAATTCTTTTTGCCTATTACAAAATTATTTAGCAATGTTAATGTTAAGTGATTCTCATATAGCATTTCATCCAAAAAAAAATTGATGATATAAGTAAATATAATTAAATTGAAGGAAAAGAACGTGAAGAAAACAATAAGCCGTCGAGCATTTTTTATAGTGGAATACTACTACAGTACAAGTAAACCGTAAATGTTTTGCTCCCAGGATAAAAACTGTTATTCATAAGTCATACTTGAGTCGGTATGAAGAAGATAAGGTAATAATTAATTGGAGCATGAAAGACTTTGCGGAACATAAATTCGAGTTTTGAACAAGCACACATTCCAATTACATAAGTTTAGAAATTAAGTATCAGTATGGATTGGCTTTTAACCAGAAACTGGACAATCAACTCAACCTTTAATTTGTGTCCAAAGGGAGTAAAAAAGATGCCATATATTTATTTACCTTGCCATTCTGTGCGACTAGCTCGTGCTCTTCCAAATGAAGTTAAAAAATAATCTCGTAGATAGTTATCCACAGTTTTGTCTAGCATTATCTTCCATGTTTTGGATCTATCTCCAAGTAATATGTAGTTTAACATGATCGGATGATTCCTTCCATTCATTATAGCTTCACCAGATCTTTGGGAGTAGAATCGATTAAGCAGCGTCAAGTTGTTGAGTTGATTAACTTTTCTTAATGTTGACGAGATCATTTCGGAATACACTTTTGGTATTTCAGCACTGTTAATTATTAGACCATCGTGTACTCTCGTTCCGTTCAACATCCACGAAGGCACTTGTTTCTGGCTCTCAAGTCGGAGCTTGCCGTTGTAGAAACTCCACACATTCATTATCGCTCTTTTGTTTCGACTACGCCGAGATAATAAAGCAACACATTTACTATCGACGTAAGGATTAGTAAATTGAATTTTTGTTTGAGGTTGATTATTTGATTGTTTTCCATTGACAGAAAGCTCCAATTCGATGGAGTTGCTTTCTTCCGTCTCTGGGGAAGAAAACGTTGCTTTGAGCGAAACATTATTTGGATCATCATTCCGGTTTCCGAAGCTGTGTTTTAACGAGCTTGCGGGCTGTATCGTTGATTTGGCCTTATTTGTTTGTTTGCGACGTTTTTTTATTTCACCTCTTCTAAGCAATTCAATTACTTCTGAACTACCATCGGAATCATCAAAATGGGCAGCTGGTACATTTTTATCAGTAACCAAAGAAATTGGATGTTGATGTTGTCTGTCTTTATTGTCAGAGTTTGAGTTACCATTTATTTCGATGCTTAATCCATTCTGATTTACCGTTCGGATGGTGGCGGAGGGTGCAGGAAGTGTCAAATCGATTTCTCCAATATCATATACTTTATCAACTTTGTTTTCAATCTCTTCGTTTGCATCAGCTTCCTCAGAATCTTCGAAAAAGTCTTTCCTTGCTTTGGAATTTAATTTTTTTCGCGAAAAGCCTCTTGCCAAACTTGGCTCCTCTGTAACTTCCGGTGTAAAATTTTTACTTTTTTCCGAAAAGCGTCGTTGCAAATTTTCACTACTTTCCAATGTAAGGCGGAAAATATGTTTAACAGAACTATTACTTAAGTCTTCCGGAGAATAATTTTCAATGGAATTAGGTAAAGCACTACCACCATTATGTATAACTGAACACAAAACGATATTGAGAAAAATTGAAATATGAAAAGTTTTAGATATTTTTACTGCTTTGTTCCAAGACTTGGAAATCTAAACGCAAAAAAAATTACAGGATCATAATTATTATTGCATGTGTTAAGTAACAGTGTAAATTAACTTCTAGCTTTGCCTTACCGAATTCATTTTGGATTTAATAACAGTAAAAATTGCAAGGAAATTGAAAAACTAAGTTGTGGAAATAAATGTATATGTTCCGAATCATTCTGGAAAGTTTTAGATTTACATGTAAAAGTTAATATATCCAGTTTAACAATTACCATACATAATTTAAGCCTTGAAGAAGGATTAAATTTTTATTGTTCTTAAGAATTTTACACACTATACTAAATTCAAAATTTGTAAATACAACAATTTCAACTGTTAACCTTTTAAGAGACCAAACAAGCTCTGCGGACCAAAAAACCCTCGTTATAATTATTCTTTTTTAACTTCGAATCCAACGTTGAAGCATTATGTAATTATTGCCCGTTGCATTTGTTCCATTTATTTCATGCTTTTTGAGATGCGATTGAGCTACCGAAGATGAGCCATTTTACTTGGATAAGATCTTAAGAGCTTATTCTTTCTTTGGCTTATAATAATATTGACTTATACGCTCGATGATTATGATATCTCTGAACTGTAACACAAAGCTACTCATGATTACCAAACTTTGGTTAACTTAATGAATGAATTCATGTGTAGGTCGCTGAAGGTAAAAATGGTAGCAAATTGTTCGATTTGTTAATAAGAATTAATTTCTGAGTATTGCAAAGTTGTACTAAACAAGTTCACCCAAATGTATAAATTAATCTTTAATATATTGTTATACTCACGAGATCTTTTTAAAATTAAGTAGGATATGGGATGCAGGAAACTGATCAAACAAAAAAAACCTATCCATACATGTTAAAGGGCCCGACCCAGCGAAAAACTTCCTAAAAATACAATTTTTAGAAAGTTTTGAATTTTTGAAAAATTTTCAAAATTTTGAAAAATTAGCAAAGGGGGGACCCTATGGTACCCAAAAAATTA
>JAQGCY010000032.1:0-40052 GCA_034700645.1 Xenylla mediterranea | reverse complement strand
TTCGAGGTCAAAAAATGCCGAAGACCAGTCCATCGTAAAAATTAACCTTGAAAATATTTTTTGGGAAATTTTCATTTCCAGCATTTTTTTGGACTTTTTAACTCAAATTTTTTTGAAGATCTTGAGTACATGGACAAAAAAAATTTATTTGGGGCACTTTTTTAGACCATTATGCATAAACTAGGTCATTTTGCGTGAACTAAAAGTTCTTTTAAAATAAATTTTTTTTGGTTTGCGTAAAGGGCCTTTTAGGCGCTATTTGCAACGTACTGCATTTTACTAATTTACATCTTTTGACTCAAAAATATTTTTTGAGCGATTTTTGACTACTGGATTTTTTGTTATTTCAATGCCTCAAGCCTTAGGTCAATTTCAATAACTTTAGTTTTTTTCTAGCTTGATCTAGTCAAAAGTTACGGTCATTTTCTCAGCAAGCGGCGTGAATTCGGGTTTTTAGCGCTTTTAGCAACCGCGGGCGTAAAACCTCGCATAGAACGCCAATTTTTTGTCACCATCTTATAGTGCAAAGCTCAGCAAATCGATTGGTGGTAGTTTCGACTGAATTGAACGAATCATTGCAAAGTTACAGTAATTTTACTAGGACCATATTACTCCTCCCGTTGCTTTTTTTAAAAATTATAGCTACCCTCCTCCCTTTTGAAACGTAAATCAATTGCCCAGGTATAGTTTTTGAATCAGTTACGATTGATTCTTTGAGAAAAAAGGACGAGGAATCCAATGCTGCTAAAATTATTGAATTTGCACCAGCGGTTCAAAAGTTACAGTTAGCTTTTTCTACTTATGGACCTACTGTGTACTAGACTTGTGTACTAGCTAATATAGTGCATTTTTTTTACTAGAAGTTGAGTGGGGTAGTTTAAAGAAAGTTGACAAAGAAATCTACCCATATATAGTAGAAAACTTTTGCTCAGAATTTTTCTTCTATTGTAATGAGAACGAAAGACGAATTTCATCACTTGACAATTTATTTACAAAAAGTTTATGCGTCAATGTGAAAAAACGACAATGATTTTTATATTTTCATAATCATACTTTCTCTAGGCACTTTTGACTCAATGTTGTCGAAGAAGTTAAAGGGTCTACATTAACAAAGTTAAAATTTAATATTACAGGTACAGCTTCTATTCTTCATTTAGTTGCCATTGCTGTAGATCGGTAAGTCTAAGTGAAAGCCATAAATATTTTCCACTTATTCTGTCCTCCTTGCCATAATTCATGCGATATCGTTTTGTCACACGCCAACATCTATGTGTGTATCCTGATTCCAACATTCCACATAGTCATAGTAATGTACAAGTAGTTGAGGGACGAATAGGAATAACAAAGGTCAAATAAAATTCTACTGACTCACTGACATTGACAGACGGAGATCCCTATAGGGAACCAAGAACTAATATTTGGAAAAAACTGAAAAGGAAAACTAAAAACTTCCTTTTTCTTTTTTGAGGAGATTCTCAATAAAAGTCAGTGAGTTAGAAAACATTAGAAGATTCAAGTCAAGAACCTAACAAGGCTAGGGCAGTAAAGCAAAAAAGGAAAATATTGGGTAGATAGATAGAATAAAATGTCAAGGATCAGCCTGAATAATGCAATACAATTTTTTTGAAGGAACATCATGAACAAGCCCCTAATGGGGAAGAATCTTTCTCTTTTGTAAGTTTGGGGAGTTGAGAGCCCATTAGTCATGAGAGATGAGAATGGGTCTCGATTTAAGTTGACTATTTGATTCATCCAGAAAAATGGAGAAAGCCCAACAGAGCCACCATATGCTTGTCTATAACTGACTATTACTGGATATAAGAACTCATTTCTTCGTGAACCAAATACTAATCATACTTCCATTCTCTAGAAAAATGATATTTTCACCTTGCTTGTTGCTTTTCTTTGAAAAAAAGTTACATTTCTCTCTCAATTTTTTTAAATTTTAATTTTTTCTAGGTACTGGGCCGTAACAGATATTGAATATATCCGATCAAGAAATAAAAATCGAATTGGCACAATGATCCTACTTGTATGGCTAGTAGCATTTATCGTATCCCTTGCCCCAATTCTGGGATGGAAAGATCCACAGTTTTATGTACGATTGGAAACTGAGAGAAAATGTCTTGTAAGTCAAGATGTGGGTTATCAAATATTTGCTACATGTGCCACGTTCTATGTTCCACTCATTGTTATACTCCTCTTATATTGGAAAATATTTCAAACGGCACGAAGACGAATTCGACGAAGGCCAGGACAGTTAGGAATCGATAAAAGTAAAAATAAGTTGAAGGCAATGGTACTACAAGATGAAGGTTCATCAAGGATTATGGATGGGGGTACAAGTAATCGTGATACTTCTCCTCAATTACTGCAGCTCCAAACCCCTAAAGGGGCATACTCTAGAGAGACTACAGCTGCGGATTTATCTACAAACCCCTCACCATCTGATCTTACTCCTGATGGGAAAAAAAGTGAAACGATTGAGTCAATCATTGATGCTGAAAATGCTGCAAAAATAGCAGAAAATATATGTGTGATTTCAGAACAAAATGAAATAAGCATTCCAACACCTTCACCTAAAGTTGAACCCTCTGCACGGAATTTAAATGGAATTGAAGATACAAATGGAGATAGGAGTATTGCCCTTGCAACCTTATCTCCAGCTGCACTTCTAGCACCCGCTGCTGCCCTATCTCCCTCGAGACAAAATCAATTAATAGCCCCACTAGCTGCACGAAAACGAAATAAAGAATCAATTGAGGGGAAACGAGAGCGTAAAGCAGCAAAAACTCTCGCTATAATTACGGGTGCATTTATTATTTGTTGGGTACCATTTTTTGTTATGGCCCTTACAATGGCTATTTGTACTTCATGCCAAGGGGTACTACCAATTTGGGTTGATAGTTCATTCCTTTGGTTAGGTTATTTTAATAGTACGCTTAATCCTTTGATCTATACGATATTCTCACCAGAATTTAGACAAGCATTTAAACGAATTCTTTGTGGGCGGAATAGGTATCGTCGTAGAAAGTAGAAGCAGAGAAAGTTGTTTGTGTTATGGATATCGAATATCAAAGCCTTTGAAAATGCTGTAGACATTTCTTGGTTGTATTTTAGGTATTATTGTATCGTTTAATATTTAACATCACGAAAAAAATATATATTGGCCTGTGAAAATGAAAGCAGCGTAAGAATATTTATGAAATAAATTGAGGTGAAAAATTGTACTTTGTTCTGTTCATGCACCCGGTCAAATGAATGGAGATTTAATTAATTAATTATAAGGATTTTGCCAAAATTTTAGGCAATCCATTGCTGCAAAAATACACAAATTCCACGTGGAATTCTTTTGGCCTTTCTGCATCACTGTTCATTCTTGTTCGGTTGCCCAAGGTAAAAACTACTTGATCCATCTGAAGGCAAAAACATTAAATTTAATGGGTAATTAAGTGAGTAGTTCAAGTCTAGAAGTGAATTCCCAAACGCCTGTGTTATTCTTCCTTTTGAGCTTTCCCATCCCTGTCAGGTCGAAATTAAAATGCGATTTGGTAAAGAACTTTCAATTTACTTGAACCATGTTCATTGCTTTTACAACCCCATAGATTCCAAAGAACTTTAGCGGCAAGAATGGGAGTAGTTGGAAGAATAATTAAAATAAATAAACATAAAATATATATGGGGGATTCACGTATGTAAAAGATGTATCAAACTTAATACAGTGCACAGATGCCATGGAATAGAGCTACATGCCGAGGCCATCGCGAAGGTGAAACTTGAAAGAAAGTCATATTCCAAGCAAATGCAGTCAGTTCTCAGCAATTTCAATAGTCCTCAAACCTAATCAACTTGCTAAAGTAAAATGGAAAATATACGCAAACACCACAAACTAAGTTACGCATTTTACTCTAGAATAAAAGGAGTAGTAACTAATTACAGTAAAGGATCAGGACTGAATAAATTTCGTTAAAAATTTCTTTTGAAAAAATTAAACAATATTAAGACAAGTACTGATGCAATTATGCACAAGTTGACAAGGCTTTCAATAGAACTAACCAAAGTCAAAGAGGTGAACACATTAACTCAGGTCGGCAACTTTACTTAGAAATAAGAATGGATTCCATAAGATGAACAAGCCTCTTAATTTTTTTGATGACGAAACGCCTGATGACGTTGTTCTTCTTAAGTTTTGAAAACAAAGTTTGATATTTTAATTTTCCATACACATGTATTGAAAATTTTAGAAAAACATTAATTTGTTCCCTGTTAGCTCAACTTTATGTGTCCAATTCCATTCGTAAAAAATTGGCATGAAATTCTTATATGCACGGGCATACATGGAAAACTTTTCTGTTAAACAAAACTCATGTAGGTAGATTTTATACATAAATGGCATACTGTAGATGCAAGCAGTCTATTCATTATTACCCGTTTCTTTTCATTGATTTTCAAAGATAGGTATTATTCGTACATTAGAGATGAAGTTTCAAGAGAGAGATTTCTTATTTTGCCAAAAATAACTTGAGTCCATATTTAGAACAGATACAGAAATAAGATTCGAAATGGATGGTAGTTCGTAGTCCTAATCTATCTAAATCTTATGTGCTACGTACATCCCATCATCCCGGTGATCGTCATCGGTCGGATTCCTTCACTTCACGGTTAAATTTTGCCTAAACCAAACGGACTGAGTCACATTTGGGCAGAGATTAGATAAGTTAGCAAGAGTTTCTAATTCCTAATTTTTAGATTCTAAGACTCAATTAGAACAGTCTAAATGTTTGATGCCCATCTATGCTACCATGAAAAAGAAATGTAGCTGTATCCCTGAACTAAAAAAAATTTGGTCTATTTTTAGAAAGTTTTTTTCGAATTTTTTCCATGTCTTTTCATTTTGGTTGCGATGCAACTTGATTCAGCATATAAAGATCCACTTTAAATAATTGGCTCAAGGAGAGCTAATGTTTGCGTGAATTTTTATTATTTGTGAAACTACTAGAATTTGTTCTTAGTTATCCATTCTTACAATTCAACAAACAAGGTATGCACATATCCAATAAGCACAGTAAAATAAAACAAATTTGAGGTGAAAACATGGACAAGAGTGCTTGTAGTTTATTTTTTCTTTCCTTACCTTATATCTAGGGAAAAATTCATTGAATTTGAATTGTAAAGAAGCTATTTGTCTAAATAAAAGAAAAGGGAAAGTCGTAGTGTGGGTTTGGTATCTAGTGAGTGAAATTCCATAAAAATGGACCAGTTTGACCAGTTGCTGACCTGTGCAATTTGTTTGGACCGGTATCGTAATCCAAAGCTCTTACCATGTCAGCATTCCTTCTGTATGGAACCTTGCATGGAAGGTCTTGTAGACTATGTAAGGAGACAGGTTAGTATAAAAATGAGAACATATTATTTCCTTTTTCCCTTCCCTTTGCTTTCATGCTTTCTACTTACATCTACCATGCTTCCATTTTTTCTCCCTCAAGCCCTTCCGCTAACAATAAGAGATATTTTATTACTCCTATTATTATTCTCAACAGATTTCTTGTTTCCTTCTAACTTGACTTTGCTATATAAAATACATACCCAACCATTTACAACATAAATCATAATATGAAAAATTTCATAAATCTACTATAACAATATAGCGTGACTGACTATATTCACTTTATTTCTTCCCAAATTGTCCTTAATTCTTCACTAATAAGCAAGCAATTTTGGGAAAAGTTGTAAGTGTGTATGTGTGTATTGCCCCAAGTTATTAAAGAATAAGGAAAGTCATAAAATATACCAATTTTTATGAGATTCACATCAAAGGAATTTACTGAAGATTTATAACAATATTGTTTTTCTTAGTTGGAATTCCCAATGCGTAGCGAGTGTCGTTTCACTTCATATCCAAAGTAATTAGTCTGCAAATGTTGGGGTTTCAACTCTGTGTACCAAGCAAGTTTTTATTGAAAAGTCTTTGGAAAATAAACCTCAAATTAAAGGATAAGCATGGGGTTGAAAACAAAGCACCCGTGTTGCATAAGAAGCAAGATGGAAATGAGTTGAGGAAAACCACGCATTTTGAAATTTAATCCTAGCTACTAGCTATTTATTCATTCATGTTGTTTGCTGATGTGTTTGTAAAAATGATTTTTGATTTAAAACATATTTCCACAAATCAGTTTTTAGATTAAAATAGGAGCATATTCACAAAAGTACAAATTATACCAAGATGTATCTTGTTAGGTTAAGGTTTTCTTCGTAAATACATTTGGTACTCCGCATACCTATATGCAGAAATTGTAGTTGCTTACCTCACTATATTCACTAACATAAAAGGTTCATATGCCTAGCATTAGCATATGAACCTAGGAAGTAAAAGTCAAATGTCTTGTGTGTTAGTTCTAATGCTTAAAGAAAGCAAAGGTTTAAAGGATTTTCACCATATTCTCATTTTCCAAAGACACAAGCGATGATACAAGAATTCCTTATCATCTGAGCAGGGTTTATCGGTGTTCAACAACGCAATGAATCATCTTAAGAACAAAACAAAAAAAGGTTGATCTTATAATCGTTGAGCCTCCGATTTGGCAAATGTATGGGCAACATTCAGTCACATCAATGTCAAATGTACGAACGAAACAATGCTAATTGCGTCATGGAAATCATGCATAATTTATCTATATAAGACTACCCTAGTATTTGGTACATATTACTTGTGCTATTGCTATGAATATGTATTATAAATTATACGTATAGCAAACCTAGTTCAGGGTTTTTGTTCCGATGTTCCTAAAATTCTACCCCATGGGAGGTCACCGTCATTTGCTCACATATAGTTCATGGAACTCAAGGCAGAAAGAAAAGATGAAGAAAGAAATTGTTTTTATCCTTTAAATGCTAGGCTGTTTTTAGTTCTACTCTGTTGTATATGAATGAATGTAGATGAGATAAAATGATCAACACGAGTTTGCACTTTATCTCTGTTATTCTGCTTTCACCATAAGCTCAGGCTTGAGCTTAGCTAAGGCCAGATAGATAACAAATATCCCCTTTAAATGAGCTGCATCAAGTTTTTAGCACGCTTCTTCTTCTTTGTATGTCTTAGATTCACTTTATTAAAGTAGAAAAACAACTAGTCTAATTAGTTTTACACGCAATTTACTTTACTTAACTTATTTTCTCTAAGTTTCTTCGTTTGCTTGTTATTTGTTACATTCAACATGCAAGCATTAAGTATTTCTGTTCTCAGTTTTCTCCTTCTGCTTGTGTGAAAACGTTATGCTAAATGTCAATTAATTTCTTACAAGGTTCTTATACAACTAGGTGAAATGCCCAGAATGCAGAGCAGAACATCGTATCCCGTATCAAGGGGTTCAAGCTTTTCCTACAAATGTTACACTTCAAAGATTTCTTGAACTCCATATTGACCTCACCGGTGAGATCCCTGATCCAACCACAAATCAAATTATGGAACGTTGTCAAGTTTGCTCAGAAAAAGCCTATCTGATCATATGTGCTCATTGTGAAAAAAAAGTCTGTACAGAGTGTAAAGATGCTCATATGGATGTACTCAAGAGAGAAATTTCAAGAATAAGTCATCAAGTACGCCGTGTACTTCATCGTTTGGAAGATGCGTCGAGCCTTGCAGAAAAAAATTCACTGTTGTTACAACAAAATAGTTTGAGTATTATTGAGGAAATTGATGACATTTATCGGTAGGATTAATAATCGTTATTATTTTCATGAGTTTTTTTTTGTATTCTTGGCTTTTGCCCATGGTCATAGAGTTCCTGAATCAAAGCCAAGAAATAGCACTTTCGGTTTTTCAGAATGACTAATGCAAAGTTTTAAAAATTTCAGGCGATTAGCCAAAGCATTGAAAGATCGTTCGGAACAGATGAAACATGAAGTTGAGCGATATCTCCAGACTGAATTGAAAAATTTACAACTATTTAAATATAATATTGAGCAAGAGTTAGGAAATATATCTTCAAATTGTGACCTGGCTGACAAATATATGCATGCTGATCAAGGAAATTCAAGTGTATGGGATGATTGCGAGTTGATGGATACAAAAGATATATTTCTTAAAACAATGGAGTTCATACGCTCATTTGAGTATGAGCCTGGTGATTATGCTCGAAGAGTTCGGTTTTTGATGAGTGAAGATCCAAATAGCCTTGCTGTAAAGCTAGCAACATTTGGGGAACTTCATATGCCACCGAGTAATCCAAACTGTTGGAATATGGGAAACACTAGTAGTAGTAGCCAATTAGGCCTTCATTCATCACAGCAGCCCCCATTGTCCTCTGGGTTAATGAGGAGTAAAAGCGATCATAGATTAACAAGACAAAATTTAGACTATGACGAGCTTAACACTGGAGGAAGGTGTACTTCACCTGGATTTGGAAGTAATCGAAAGTTTGGGGAAAGGAAAGAAATTCGTCCGTACGAAAGACCACCTGAAGGAATGGAAAACTTAGAGTTACCAGACAGAAAGTCTCGGTTTCGCTCTCGTTTTACACGTCATCTCATTGATTCAATTGATGAGCCGTCTGATTCTGGGGCTGGACGCTCTGGTGTTAGATTTACCGGCGAAAATGAGTCGAAGAAGGAAAGGGAACGAGTTCTTGATACTGAGGACGTAGCAAGAGGACCATTAAGTGGCATCACAAGACTCTTGGACTCACCCCGTGTCATTCAAAAAGTACAGGAATCAGAAGTTGGACCTAAGCCACCTAAGGTGACCAATCCTCCTCCTCCAGCGCATGTTACAGTGGCTCCGACAGTTACAATTCCACCCGTTGCCCCATGGAGAGGTACAAGTCGGCAAATGAGCGAAGAAGATGAAATTTCTAAACAAAAGAAAGCAAACAAAGAAGCAGCAGCTGCTGTTACTTCAAAAACTCAAACACCTCCAGTACCAGTTCGTAGACAACCCAGCACTGAACCCAAAACACGTACAAGTTCAGAAAGTACGACTCCTGAAGTTGGAATTACAACGAATAACAATAATGATTCCTGTCCATCACCTCCAGGAAATACAACCTCGACTTCAGGTTATACGAAATATGGAAATAAAGGCATACTTATATATACAGAAATGCGTTTTTTACTGAAATATGGAAATACAATATACTTTGTAATGAACTAATGGTGATACTTTGATACATTAATATTGAAATATAGTATTTTTTTAATAACTAGAAAACATTTTCCGGGAACAGCAAAGCACGAGATTCCTATAGAGGGACGATATAATTTTCCGTGCTTGGCTGTTCTCGGAAAATGTTTTTCAGTTTTTCATATTCTCTTCTCTATAGAGCGACGATACTGATTCCCGTGCTTGGCTGTTCTCGGAAAATGTTTCCTAGTTTTTTATATTCTCTATAGAGCGACGATGTAAAATTCCGTGCTTGGCTGTTCTCGGAAAATGTTTCCTAGTTTTTTATATTCTCTATAGAGCGACGATGTAAAATTCCGTGCTTGGCTGTTCTCGGAAAATGTTTCCTAGTTTTTTATATTCTCTATAGAGCCACTATGTAAAATTCCGTGCTTGGCTGTTCTCGCAAAATGTTTCCTAGTTTTTTATATTCTCTATAGAGTCACGATGTAAAATTCCGTGCTTGGCTGTTCTCGCAAAATGTTTCCTAGTTTTTTATATTCTCTATAGAGCGACGATGTAAAATTCCGTGCTTGGCTGTTCTCGCAAAATGTTTCCTAGTTATCAAAAAACACTATATTTTCAGAAACAAATAACAACACATCAGCTCCAACCGTTAACGAAAGAGTGACTCGAAAATTGAGTCCAGAAAGATTTCCAAAGAAAACCCGAAGTGAAAGTTCAGACAGTGGCACAAGTGAGACCTCTTCAGCATCAAGCTCTGCCCGGAATACAGGTAAGAAAGAGCGAAGAAAGCAATGAAATATATTGCACCTAAATTACAAAAACCTCATTTCATTTTCCATTCCATCCAAAAACACTACTTCCTTTATCACCACACATTGCTACCAAATAATTTCGGAGAAGAAAGTGAAAACAAAAGAAAACTGTAGAATGAACAATTTATGCTCTCTCTGCATCCCATCCATCCAACCATTCCTCTTTCACTTGCACTAAATTTTCGTATTTCATGTTTTCATAAATGAATTTTCTATTCAAAAGAAAATTTCTTCATTCTTTCATATGGGCACATTTGTAGGGTATCTGTTCAAAAGCAGGAAAATTTTATCTTTTTCTCCGGTACTCTAATAATCTACATAACATGCATATCTTTCTCAAGAAATGAAGTCTCTAGAATTGTTGTGTGGAGAAAGTAAATTATATCGCCAAACATACACTATAGAGATTGTAATGTACGCTCATAAAATACCCAAAAGATTTCCCCTTCGAGTTCTCTGTTATTAATGAGTCTTTACTTCATACATTAGAATTCGGCACCTAAAATGACACATAAAAACATAGAGCCTCAGATATATTTCACATTGACACCACACTTTCCTACAGACTAAAAGCACTGCAATTTAAAATTGCGATAGAACTATGTAATTCGATTTTACGAGATGCAGGTGCTGCATTTACAACGGAAGAGGTTCGTCAGAGATTCCTTGGCAAAACCAATAATTCTGATAGCTTGCAGTCAGGGCGTACACCCTTGAGCCTCCTGGGTTTGAGAAAACAGATCACTCCAAATTCTGGGTCTACTTCAGGTGGAGGCGGCACAACAACCGGACAAAATACTGCTACTTCTGGTGGACGACAAAATTTTCAAAGTCGGTTCCTAGGTCGTCAAACCCCAACTGTGGAAGCTAAAGAGGAGGAGGAAGAAAGTAGTAGTAGTAGCAGCGAAGAAGAGACTGAATCTGAATCAGAAGAAGATGTTGTAGTTGAAAGAAAACAAAAAACTCCAGAAAAGTTATCTAAAATGGAAAAGACTGACATTGGTCCTTTATTGGCTCGAAGTGCCATTGAAAGGCAACGGAATTTATCACGTGAAAATAGCTCAACTACTAGTAGTAATCCAACTTCCGTTTCTTCATACCGTCGTACCAGAGATGCGGTTTCAAGGGTCACATCACCCCCGGAACGGGAAACAAGGTATTCAAGCACTAGTGGAACAGCGGGCTCTGGAAACGCTAATTCACCAAGGTAAGTAAAAAGTAGAGTCCGTATTAAAAGAATTCTCTTAGAAATAGAAATATTTTATCCAATAAGAAGGCTAAGCATATTCATACTTTCTCCTACTCGTTCTGACAATTGACGTAGCTGGTTTGGTACTCAAAATAAATAAGTATATAAACGTAAGAATATTTCCCGAAGGACTTGACGGCTTTTTCAGTTCACGGTGAAAAGGAGTAATAATATGCCAAAAGGAAAGAATACTTTCACCAGCTGTACACATTACTTACTCCAGACGTGAATACTTTGTGTTTGTATCCATACATCCCAATGCGTTACAAGACTCCTTATTTAAGTTTTTAGTTTATCGCCCATAATACGGGAACAAAACCTTCTTGCATCAATCTATAGTAATTTCGCTTATAAATACAAAGGTTCTTCCTCGAGAAGGGAATGTAGGAAACTGGGTCATAAAGAGAAAGTAAAAATGGACCGACTGGCCTGGCGAGTAGGCAACGGATGGGTTTATAGATCCCATAATAAACTAAAACACGTTTTTTTCGCTACTAAACTCATTCCCTTAGTCTAGGAAAAGGCTAGCTTTCTCTCAAAGGAATATAAGAATGTTCTCATAGAAGGAAAGGAGAAAATTTTCAATCTAGACAGACTAGACCGCTGAATTACATTGAACATAGTTCTAGCATATTGAACCAAACAAAATATAAAATATTACTCCGTTTTCGCTTTCAGTAATTACAGTCGGTACAATGCACGAAGCGGTAGTGGAGATTATGGTGCCGGTTCATCTTTAACCAGAAGTCGAAGCACGGTATACTCAAGTCCACCTGATGAATCTGTTTCCACGCCAAGTCGTTATTCATCTGGATTAACCAGTAAATACTTGAATCGTTCTCGGCATACATTTGATGATGACTCAACTCCGTCCAGCGTTACTCCTCGTTACGGTACTACTTCTTCTAGTTCTTCTTATGGGCATTCACATCGTCCATCTTATCTTAGTAAACGTAAGTAGATGGGTTTTGAATTCTCTAATGTGTTCAGGTTTGTGTGTGTGTGTTTAGAGGATAGTAAGAAAGGATCATCAACTTCAAAGGATAACAAAAAAGCTTCTTCAAAAGTTTCTAAATCAAAGTCGAGTCATGATGTGATTTCGGGAGCAGGATACAATCATAGACCTCGTACTCTATCCTTTGAGGATGAAGATTTTGAAGGTGACGTCCAACCAAACCCTGGAACAAGTGGTAACAGTCGCATTCATCGCCGAAGAAAGTCATCGATGAGTGGACCAGGAGCAACAGAATCGGCAGATGAAACTGGAATTCTGGGAACAGGGACTGATAATTCAAGCCTAAGCTCGTGGGCAAGATATCTTAAAAACAAATATGGAAAAGGACAACAGCAGCCAAAATCATTTGACAGATCTGCAAGTTTGGAGGATGACCAACGTCCATCAACAGCAAAGCGACATAGTTTTAGCACTCCTGGTTGCCCATATTTGAGTAAAGGCAAAGTTCAATTTAAATTTGGTACTAGAGGCTCAGAGCCTGGCAAATTGACGTGGCCCAGAGGTCTTTCAATCAATTTATTATTATATAGTATAATGGTAGGTGTACGCTTTATAATATGTGGTATAATGGTAGGTATATGCTGCAGCGAAGGAACAGATGGAACAGTACGAATTGTTGTTGCAGATTCAACGTAATCATTTATGACTTTACTCTTATTAACTTGATAGGAGAAGGCATATTGAAGCATTTTACTATGTTTTTTGACAGAAATCATAGAATTTGTGTTTTTGACGAAGCAGGAAATTTCGTTAAAGAATTTGGCACATACGGGGTAATAATTTCCAAAGCATAGTTCTTCCACTAAAATTAATTCATGAGCAGAACTTGAATATTTATAGAATGGCCCAGGTGAATTTGATTGCCCTGGTGCAGTATGGGTCAATAGAATAGGGCAATTCATTGTTTCGGACAGATATAATCATCGCATACAAGGCAAGCTAAAATGCCATCGTACAAGCGGCCCATTTGCTAATATTAATTGTACCTTATGTATATAGTTTTCGATCCTAATGGACGATTTCTCCGTGCATTTGGAAGTCAAGGAGAATCTCCAGGAAAATTTTCATATCCACTTGGCGTTACTACTGATGCTCTTAATTTTATTTATGTTTGTGAGGAATCACGAGTTCAGGTTAATAAAAAAAGATTCTTCCAATTCTTACCACACACAAACCATATTCTTAACAAAAATTCTTGCATTTTCTTGTGTAGGTGTTTCAGTCTGATGGAACATTTGTAGGTGGGTAGAAGTTACTTTTAGGAATTTTATATAAATATACAGCGTTTAAATCAATGAATAATTAATATTATTGAAGGTAAATTTGGGACATTGGGGTCAAAAGTTGGAGACTTGTCACACCCACACTATATTGCTGTAACGAATACAAACAAAGTTGTTGTATCTGACACAAATAATTCACGAATTCAAATATTTGATGTTAATGGAAAAGTTCTTTCTTGTTTTGGGGAAGAAGGAAGTGACATTGGATGTTTTAAATGCCCAAGGTACGAAAAAAGCCAAGCTCGCCTTTTTTGACTTTCTCCTTTCGCTTTTTTTATGTTTTCATATTAATGTTTCATTCATCTTTCTACTTGAGTTGAATGGAATGAAAGAATGAGAATTCTAAACAACGAATTCGTGGTTTGGGTATATATTTTGAGTCAGGCAGACATGAAAAATGTAAATTAATTAGTTGTAGTGTAGTGGGGTGACAGATGTATTTAATTAGACAGAATAACAAGATGTTTCTTCTAAGGAAAACCAGGGAAAGCTAGCTTAATATTCTCAATAAAAGTAATAACAATAATAATAGAGAAAAGAAAAAGATATGGCTTTTTCATCCCAAGTGCAAAAAATAATTCTGTTCCCACCAAAAGACTGGCAAGGAACTTTTTCCCCAAGTCCTTGACCTTTTATGCTTTAATTGTTTCGTAGTTGTAGTTCCTGCAATTGTGATTGTTGTACCATAGTACTATTGGTAGTTTTGTATTCCTTCTTTTACTGCAACTGTCTGACTGAAAGTATTATACGAATTCGTAATATGAAAACTTAAAAAAGGCGTTGGAAACACAAGTACTTGGGGTTAATTATTGAAACAGCCAATATGAAAAACAGATACTTTAATTATACAACCATTCTTTTTCTTTTCTAATATTATTTCATTGTAATACTTTATTACACTTTTTAGATAGGAAGTTAATTAAGTCCTTTGACTCTTCTTTGTACGAGCTTTTGTTTAGTTTGATAATTTGAGGTTTTTAGAAATTCGAATTGAATGAATGATTTTTGAAGGAAATTAAATTCTCCTTTTCCATCAACTGGAAGTTTAATTTAGTACTGATTAAGCTGGACTCAGAGTTTTTATCAACCAGCTCAAGCACATACATCCTTCTAGTTCTAATTTTCTAAAGAACCCAGATGAAATGTTTCCCTTTAGAAACAGCAGTGTCAAAATACGAAACATTTTTAATAGGATCAAGCAAAGTGAACAAAAATTTTGAGAACAGGAGAAAAATAGAGAAAGTAAAATAAGAGAAAATCTAATTCTCTCCTCCAAATTCAATTCGTGTGTGGTTGTTTGTTTGTAATGTGTTTGTTAAGTTTGATTTGGATAAAACTGCAATTGAAATTGACCTATAGGTATAATGTATATAACTGTCTTTTTTCCTAGGGGCGTGGCAGTAGATGAGTCTGGATATATTATTATCGGAGACTCAGGCAAGTGAACCATGAAAATTACTTTTTTTCTATTAGATGTGTATAGTGTATGGTATAACTTTGGAATTTACGCACTGGTAACCAATTTGTTTCAAAAATCCTATATAACAAGCATTTACATTTACCCAATCCATAATCCAATGTATATATTGCGAAAAATATTTTGGAGCATTCCATATTGAATTTGCAAAAAAATTTTGATTGAAAAATCACAAAAACAAAACTGTTTGATCTTTTAGGTTAAAAATTTTCATAGTTTTTTTTTATTATTAGAGTTCAAATTGTTACCTGTTTTTTGATGTTTCCTTTAATTATTTCCAGGTAACAACAGAATCCAAGTATTTTCTCCGGACGGAATTTTTATAAAAGCATTTGGAAGTTGGGGCATCGGAGAACAGGAATTTAAAGGACTTGAAGGACTAGCTTGTGCTAATGGTAATATATATGCAGTAGATCGCGTTAATCATTCTGTAAGCGTTCTGTAAATAAAAGTCACGATAACTATATAATATGTACTAAAAATAACTTGAAAATTTGTAAATTTAACGAACCGTGTAAAGGTCTAGTCGAAAAGTAAAAAGGACTGATATATATATACAGAATGATTAAATAAAATGGAAAGTATTTACTTGATGCTTTGGGTCAAACTTTGCATGAAATTTTCGCTTTTGTCATCGCGCGTGTATATATCATATTACTATAATTTACGAACTTTCAAAAACCTGAAATTTAAGGATCAGCAATCAGCGACTCTTGAAAACAAAAGTTTGTTTGTCCGCTCGCTCTGTTTAGTTTGATTAATGTGATGATTCATATCAACAATCGAAAAGTTAGATGTGAACTATTCAAACATTCTGTTCGAAAAATCCCTACCATTTTGAACACTCTTTTAATCTATTGAAACTCAGTAGTGATTTATTGATGCAGTTCAAATGAACGTAAACAGGTGTGAATTTGTTGTGAAGTGCGTTATTGATTGCCTCATTACACAATTACACACATTGTATAGCTTATACTACAAAAGGTTTCACAATAAAATTTGAACACACTAATTATTTGCAGATTGTACAACATATCTTTATTTGACAATGAACATTCTAAAAACCCATTCTACTAGTAGTAAGGACGAAGCTTTTTATCTTAAAGATTCTTAAAAATTCTATTTTGTTCATGTTTATGTCTTATGTAAGGAGAGAGAAGAGTGGTTTATATCCAATAATTAATATGAACCCTTGCAACCACAATCTTCATCAAATCTTACTCTCGCTCTTTGGTTGTAATTTCTAATTCAATCTGACTTCCATTCCCTTACCATTTTAGAATTACAAAAGAATCAAGGAAACATATTTCTAACCTAGATTTCTATTTCAAAATATTTTGTTGTTAACCCCGGTGAATTGGAAATTGGTATTTTTTAGGAATTTTATCTAATTTCTGCAAATTAGTTAAGCTACTCTAGTTATATAGGTGAAATAGTCGAATTTTGATTTTTCATTTATCGTTCTTCATTCTCTTTTACCAAAGAAATTCCAGCTTCTAAATATTGTAAAAAGTTTTAATTTCAATTTCACATACAACCAATATAGTTGAGATTTACATTTTAGTAGCAGTAGTTTTATTACTACTATTACTTGAAGGTGGTTTTGTGATTGGTTGTATTGAACTAGGGCCTGGACCGGACGGAATCATATCATCATTGTCATCTTCGCTTCCAAATATTTCTTTTAAAAATTCAGGGGCAAATGATGTTGATTTAAAGAAGCCCGGAGTCGTCATTTCAACAGCTAAAGCAATGTAATTCATTTTATCATTTTATCATAGTCTTTATAGAAACTTACATCGTGGAAGACCTCCTTCCTTTCCATTTAACCAGTACGTCTGCATGAAACCTTTTCCCTGAGAATTAGAATCAAAACAATGAATTAAGAATATCACAATCAATTTATGAGAATTCGAACTTTCGTTGAGTAAAAGTTACAAGTTTTATTTTTGGGCACTGAGAAAGAACGGGGCCAGACGACAAGTTTTATAACATAATGCATAAATTTAATTCAATGAGTCCCCAGACATGTTAACGTTTTTATCATACAGAGCTATACCCTGTTGGTTTCACATTGAATGTGCGAACAAAAATCGACAATCACTCGATTTTGTTGACCCACGGTCAGTGTCAAGCCAGAAGAGAATTTTAGGTTTTATGACATGAAAAACGTAGTAATTAAGAATTCATTTTATTTGATGTTACTATGTGTGTTGGACACAGAACGAAGCACGTTTTATATAGGGACGGATACTTTACCTTAAAAATATACAAGGAGAAAGTTTTTTTTGTCAGTCTGAGGAGATGAGCAAGTTTCGCTTTTTTTCCTTCTTTGACTGTTTTTATTCGTTAAGAATAATACTAAGAAGTTATAGCATAATCCTCATCATCGTTGACACATATAATGCCCTTCCTACACTGGCTATTTTTAGAATTCATTCCAGGCTTAGTTAATACACAAAGCATGTAAAGTTTCTCTTTAGTTCAATAGATTAATGCGCGCACGAACTGACCTTAATTTCAATCAGACCTCTACTTTCAGTTATATATCCTCCAAGCTCATCCAGGAGATTTTTGGTTTCCTGTGTGATATGTATCCTCATTGCTAAAAAAGCATAATCCCGAATTTTTTTTTAGTATTTTGAATTGAATCAGGAAGTGTATGGTACAAATAAACTGTAAATACCAAGTGAAGTCGAAGTCCACACACACATGTAGAAAATAAAGGCGTTATCACGAATACAAGCCAAGCAAATCCACAAGACACTTTACATTACATTATGTATGTACATGAATGTAGATAAACTAAGGTCTATGTTTACGTGACAGCTATGATGACAGGATCTCTCTGCACAACACAGAAGACCCACACTCCACACACCAACCGTTCCACGGACCAAAAACCAACGTTTCCAAAACTGAGTGAATGTAAATTGTGTTGTCCTTTCTTTAGAAGAGAAAAGCCCAGAGAAAGTTCCACATACAATTACAACAAAAACCTCGGCACACATACACGGTTTATTTGTTTCACAAAATTCAATGGCTTTATCTCTAGACCAAGCAGCCACATTCCAGGATCCAGAAAAGCCTTTGTAACACAATGTCAAATAAACTCTACACTTACAAACCTACATAAACATACTCGTGTGACATTTTGCATATTTATTTTAAATTTGAAATGAACGAATGAATGAAAGCAAAGTTCCACTGTACACAGAATTTTACACTTACGTTCACCGTTGGACTCCATTCTACTTGCTGTATTTATACTGTCCTGTAAAGAAAAACAAAATTTGTTTTAGAAAATTGTAAGCACTCAGTATTCCCACTGAACTATACAGCTCATTTTACCAAGTGTACGGTTAGAGAAATTACCAATACCTATACTTAAAATCGGGCAAAAAATTGAGTTCCTTCCTACGTGATTTTAATTCTTAAATCCCTTTCTCGCCATAAATACAAATAAAGTGAAAGCCACAAGCACATCCTTAGTTTCTACTCAGTGCAATAAACCATTATGATTTTGATTCTAAACATGCTTTTTGGAACAAATATCAAGGAAAAGTGTACTTTGTATATACTTCTTTGATAGGAAATGCAATAAAGAATAAACTTACAAGGTGGTATTAGTATTATTTAACGTATATATTGGGTGCCTTTTTCTACTCATTCCTTGCCTTTATTACCAAACAACTAATTTTAATTTACGTCTTCCTATCTATAATCGATTTTCTCTTGGCTCTGACTAATTTCTAGAACTAAAAAAAATCAAGATAAGTTTTTGGAAGTCGACAAAATTTCAGAGTTTGTTAATCTTTGTTTCAATCGTTTGTAATTTAACGACAAAAAAATCTCAGTAAACCATCAAGGTCTAAAGACAACATTGAATATTATTATAAAGGAATGACGTGATGAAAGAAAAAGCTAAAGAAAATCTTATTATAAAATGTAAAATAGATTGTTGGTACTAAGCACAAACAGAATAGATATAATATAAACCTCAACTTACTCCAAATAAGCAGTATCTGGGCATTTTTGTTCCAACGACTCCTATGGATGAAGAAAAAAAATCTCATTCAAAAATATTCAACATTTACCATTGAAGTTAAAGTGAAGTTATAAAATAACCATTACTGAGAATTACTTAGCCGTCCGTTATCTCATGTCAATGCTAAACTTGACTAAAACTAACCTGCTACACAAGGTCCTGAATTAACTCCAACTCGGATTTGTAACCTTTCTCCTAGATCATTTACAAAATATTAGGAAAGTTGGATTAGACTTTCATCATAAGCATGGTTATGCTATTATTTGTACCCGGGCGGTGTGGAATCTCGTAGTGTTTGACGCCTTGAATCAAATCCAAAGCCATTGTCCCAATCTCACCTGCATGTCTATGTCATAAAGATAACAAAGCATTTACGCTTATAAAACACGATTTGGAAATTACATACAAATAAAAGCCGTCTTGAAAATTTATAAATTCGAAATCAAAGCCAAAATGCATTTTATTTGAAAATAAACCGGGCAACCAATATAAACAACTGCGAACCACGTAGCTACCCTCGTTGCCATGCTCCGTTTGCTTTGACCCAGTAAACCGAAACAGTTTTCGCATAAATAGTTCTACCGAAAACTAGAAGTTTCTACGTAATAACTTTACGAAGAATCCCCTAGCTACCCTTACTCTTCCTTTATTCGGAAGTCCTTCTTGAGGTATAGGCAAAAACAACTAAGTGCCCCTTCAGTAAACTACCCTTACCCTTTGTCTTATTTAGATTATTAGATAGTTGAAACTATTTCAAGCTATGGGAAACAAGACCCCGGATACCAAGTTTTAACGAAACAGGTCAGCAGTTAGGTAGGCCAAGAGGACACACGCACTGAGTGATTTTATATACTGCATCGGTTCGCTCGCAGTTTATAAAATGCAATCCAAAGGCAAGTCATTAAAAATGTGCTAATAAAGACATTTCAGTGTTTTGCTTTTTCCTTCCTGTTAATCTCGTTAAGAGAAAGGAGAGCAAAGATTATATTGATCCAAAATTTAAATGGAAAATCTACTTAATACGCATACGACACATTTCGTAAATAAAGTGTAAATTGACTGGGAAATCAAGGCGGAGAATGTATGAGAAAGTTTAAACACGAATGATACTAACCTATTTTCATTCCGCTCAGGTAGTCCTATAATAATAAAAAACAAGAAGAAGAATAAAGAAAAACGAATAATCAATAAGGATTCCATGAGATTTTACTCAGAAATCGGATTTGTCTTGTGTTTCTATTTTTCTTATTGTTATTGCGCTTTCTTTTCGACACACGACAAATACGAGGTAATGAAAACCACTTTGAACAATCTTCAAAATTTGAAATTGCAATTGTCTATCCGTCTGCAAAGGTTAGTATTGTACATGCAAAAATATACATAATTCATACGTACCACTTGTCACCATATAAGCATCCTATAATTAACAAAATGAAGCCTTTAAATTTCTAGAACAGAATCTCTACTTAGGTCAATATTTTACCCCGATCGTTTCAACTTTGTATACATCATAGTGCTCAATTTTGGAATCAAATAGTTTGTAGAGAGAATTTAACATGACTACTATCTGTAAGAAAAGGAAAGTACAAGAAAGTTCATTGTAAATAATTATTATCATTTGATTTTGAATTCTTCCGGAATGTCGTGTTATTTACCTCCATTGGACTCGACGTAGCAGAAAGTTTTGTAAAACTGACAATGTCACTAAAATAAATTGTAACACTCTCAAAGTTCTCAGCAGGTACTTGGCGTTTGAGTTTCAATTGTTTTACAACAGACGGTGGGAGCATTTGATTGAGAAGACGATCTGATCTTCTTTTCTCTCTCCTTATACGAGTTGTTGTTTGAACTAACCCAGAAGCATATGCCTATTATTAAGGAATAGAAAGAAGAAATAAAAGAAAGCAAGAGAAATTTAATAGTAATAGGATCAGCAATGTTATTTTGTCGAGATCCTTGCGTAGGTTTTGTTTACATCAAGACAGAAGATCCTTCATTCTACTCCTCCAGTCAAAATCTTAATGATAATCATCTTTAGAATAAGTCAAGAAATCTAATTCCTAAATCTGATTATGTACATGTCTACCAAAACTTAGTTATGACAAGTTGTTATCAGAATGATGATTTTCAGTATTTTCAAGAGGATTTTGATTTGTGCGATTTAATAGCCAATTATTCGTTTAAGCAAGCAATAAAAGACAATTTAACAAACTTGTTAGCTTATAAGTTTTTCATTATATTTTATCTTGTTTTTTCAAAGGATGGTATTTAAACATGCTAGACAAAAAACTCATTTTTGTAGACAAGAAATTTTTTCTTACATCCATATTATTTTCTCGAAGGAAAACTATTTTATGCACCCACCAAAATAAAACAGGCAGACAAACATACTTTTTCCACAACGTAAAATGAAAATGCTTCCTATTGAACATTTTAAACAACTAAATAAGGTTGCAAATTTGTCAAATTATAACTGCAATATGTAAATGCCCTTCCAAGACAAGTCATTCAGGTATTCATTTAGGTATACGAAAATACAGATGAAACATAACTCAAACTAACAATTTTACTAAAAAACACACAAATAGCGGTCAGTTAATTAATTTCATTCCAACTGAAAACCTGTCCAGCTCTTGTTGAAGCATAATTAATATGTCTATTAGCATGCCAGGAAAGTTATAGGGAAAGACAAAGTTATAAGTGAGAAAATTGTTAAGCTAATTAAATCTCGTGTTAGCATATGAGATTAATAATCAATAAAAATTATTAAAAATGTCTGCGTGGTTAAGTTTCGTGTCTGCATGTTTTAGTTACATGTCTGTAGAAATGAGCATTTCAATAAAAAGTATATGTGTCTGTCAAAAAAATTATTCTTGTCTGATACAAAGAAATATTATCGTTTTTCAAATTATTCGGGTCAAGATATTGTAACGATTCTACACTTCAGGGTTTCAAATATGTATAAATTTTTACTTGAATTGTATGAATAACACTGCGAACAAGTAGAATCACAATCGGTGATATGCTCAGAACAACTGTGAGTAAGGATGCCGAAAGAGCTTGCTTTCCTCTAGCATAAGTTATCTCAGTAGAAACTGATTCCCTGAAAGAAATGAAAATACTTATTATTAATTGTACTACAAATATTCCCGTAAAAAGGAAGCATATGAAGTCAAACTTCAGATCAGAAAGCATTTTATAGTTCTTGAAGTTTCTCTTCCTTCGCTTTCTTTCATGAAATAATAGGAAATCTTGAAATTCTTACAAGATTTCAATCCTCAAACTCTCTTGATACTTTTTCAATTCTGCAATGTAATCTGTCATATTTTCATAATACTCTGTAGCATCTTTGACATTTGGATTAATCTTCAGATTTTTATAGATTCTTGTTCTCCTAGAATACTCCAAACTCGATCAGAATTTAGTAATAATAAACTTAAATATTTATTACTACGACACTACAAAGCGGCTTAAAGTATCAAAACTCGTATTAAAATTAAAGCTTACCTTCGTTCTAATTCTTCATACGCTGGAAATCCCTTATAGAAAACATCATATTTTCTTCCAGTTATTAAAGAAAAGGATTGTGTGGCATCCAAATAATCTTTAGCCAAACTGTCATACTTGACAAATTGACTCCAAGAATAATTGGACAAGTATCCTTTACCAAAATAATAAACCCCATAAATGATGGACAAGCTGTAGTTTTCAATGGATCGGAGTACATTCATATAGGCAATTAAGCTAAACAAAAATAATGAAAGTAGTTTCGTTCAAGCATGAAAAAAAGTATACCTTTTCCATACACCCGTAGTGGAAGCTGATTCACGAATCCTGGTGGACAATTGATCAAGCACTAAATCCGTTGCTATATTATACCTAATAGAATTTTTTTTTAGAAACAGAAAATGTTTTATTTACAAGAGCCTAAACTTGATTGCATATTTACCAAGTCATTTCATTCAAAGCTTTGTCATCCGACTCTGTATTATTCTTACTGCTTGATAATTGTAACAAAGAAACAAAGGATTTTCAAATAGTAGTTTCCATTTTATGCCAAAAGAAAAGCTCAGCACTTACACAAGATCAGTAATATTGCTGCGTTTCCAACTAGAAAGAAAGCATAAAAAAAGTCCATTTAAGTAATAAATCTTGATTTACGCATATTTATGATGAAATAAAATAAGAAATATTTGTATGCGTTTGTATGTATGTTTTGTCGAAAAGGAATTTCTAGTACCTGAGCTCCATTAAATGTTGGGCAAATGTTATGTTTCCTTTTAAAATATGTTGATCCATATATTCCGAAGAATCCTTTATTATTGCATTCGTATACTGGAAAAGCTCAGGAAGCTTTTCTCTTTCAAAAGAAAAATTTACATTTATAATCGTAATTTATAAGACAATTCGCTCAAAAAATCATAAGGATGTTTTGGAATTTTTATTTTTTGAAAAAATTTAATACTTTTAACTTACAAGTCTCCTGTTGTAAATATTAAGTACGCAGTTTTTGCTCTTTCATTCTGAAGGGCTGATATTAATATTCCAACTTGCGTAGTGATTTTTATCTAACGAGCAAAACGAACAAACGACCAATGTGAATCAAAATATCAAATTTTTACCTGGTTTCATAATAGAATTTCTTTAACCTAATCCGATTTTGACCAGTATGGATTATTATTACCTGATTTTGAATTTCAAGTGCTTCATTTAATGAAAGGACGAGCCCACTTAATGTTATAGTATTTTGGATAATAAGGGCTGCTATTGGGATAAATGGTAAAAGTAACATTTGGAACATCTGAAGTCTTCGCCCACCCACAGAACCTGGTGAAAGCTTGAAACATCCTGTTTTGATGGAAATCAAACTTCCGGTTGCGGAATCATTGTCATTATAAGAGGATAATGAATGGTGCGAACTATCTGCTCCATCATCAGTATTGCTATTCCGACTCCCATCGGCAAAGCCTCTTGTGGCCCCGACTTGAACAGGAGATAGCTGCATTTGATTGGACTTTTTCTGAATACCTGACATGATGGTGAAAATATAAAATACAACCCTCACTAATGGAACAAAGAAGAATTATTAATTTTTACTCTTTGTCCTCTGGGCTATTACTGTTACTATTTACACAAAGGGGTTTTTCTTTGTGTTGTATATTAATAAAAATTTCCAATAATGTGTATATAACTGCGTGGTGAAAAGGAAAGCAGATTTTCTCGTTTCCTAATTATGAAGCACCCTCAAGCTATTTTTACAAGCGGTAATTTTTATTATTAAAAAGTACAAAAAAGAATCTTGGGTTGGGGATAAAGTCAGAAGTTTTTGTCTGGAACCCATTACCCTGACTTCCAAAACGTTCACAAACAGTCGACTGATGAACAATTGGAATCTTTCTTAACAATTTATGTAACTTGTGAATCTTATTTAGTTTCTTTGGTTCTAGGAAACAGGCACATGGTAGGATGAAAGAGAAAAAATACTGAGCCCATATTATTAAAATTGATACCAAAGTTTCCTTGTCTTGCTAGATCACCGAGGTATGAACCTATGGAATGCTTATCTTACCTACTAAGGTATGACTTTTGTGGTACAAAATAATATTCTACATCATTATACATAATAATAGATAAAGGGTGGAACAATAAAGGTAACTTTATATCTGCAGAGAAATTCCAGAAACTTTCATTTTCTTTCTCTTATCATTTTCGATCTTGTAATAATTATTATGCTTTGGGTATTGGATTACGGAGAATTTGGCGTACGTTACGCTCTTACATGTGAGTTCTGAGTCCAATTGATCTTATTAAACCCATACATGGAACCTATAAAATACTCAAGTTTGACCAATGCTTTTTTATTCCAAAATTTTGTTTTAGTTTATAAATAAAGACTATATACAAAAGGTTCAGAGGGATTATGAGTTTTTAAAGTTCTCCTAGAATGTTCTTGTGCAGATTTAAGGATCATCTTCTAACTCCTTCATAAAAGCCGGATGACTGTTGTCAAAAAATCCTGGTGTTTCAAGTTCCACCGATCGTCCAACTCCTCCTTCCTATATAATTATGAAACAAAAAAACAATCGTAAATCCAATAACTAAGAGTATAAGAAAAGTATTACCTTTCCACAAAGCCAATATGTGTCCATTAAGCCTTTCCCCTGTGCAAGAACAAATGAGAAAAATCAAAGAACACGGATTATTATCTTTTTTGACTTTTTTGTTTCCCAATTACCCAAGACCCAGTAACAACAATTATAATATTTTTGAATTCTTTCAAATTGCCTATTCCTTTAATTATAAGTATACAAAATTCGATTTTCCTCGTAAAAATGTTAGAAATGTCGTGCATAACAACGTGATTTTATATTTATATAAAAGTTTCTTTGGAATTTCTGCATACAACAGTAAATAAAGAAAAGCTATAGCTGTTCTTTTACGTTTAAATTTTATATAGTTTTTGTCATATAAGTTTTTGTTGTAGGATGTTGTCTAATTAAAGGAAAATATTGGGTGACTTGTGTTTTCTTATCTAGGTCTTATGGGTAGATTTTGTTAGGTTTCTATAGCCAATTACCTTTACTTCAATCAGCCCACGATGTTCCACTCGAAATCCTCCAATCACATCTAAAGCTAGTTTCATTTCCAAACTGATGTGAATTCGTAAGGCTGTTCAAGTATAAGAATGGATTTAATTTTGGTAAGGTCTTATTAGTGTAACCTAAGTCCCAGATAAGCCAAATTGAAATAGCAGTCTAATATCTTAGAGATATGAAGTAAAATTTTCTGTTCCCTAAACTTAAAGCGATTGTATCATATCCGGCTCATCTATATATGCATCCATGCACAAATCATATATTGTGCTAGAAAATCTATTTTAACTTCATTTCATATAACATAATGCGCCTCTTCCTAAACTTGATTCAGAACCTTGCAAGTGAAGTTAAAGCTACTTTCCCACTAAGTACAACAACAAAAAATAATAAATACAGAAATCGTTCAAGTAAAATCAATTCGCAGGGAACAAGCAGGATTTATTTTAAATTACAAATGTCTACATACGCTCTCCAGTTGTTTCCATTCGACTTGCTGTATTCACTGTATCTCCAAATAAGCAGTACCTGAAAAAATCGAACACTATATAATTCAAAACAATTCCACAGTTGTAAAGCTCTAGGTTTGATTAGGGATTTATACCCAAACATAACTAAACAAAATAGTAAAACCAAAGATAACGAATCCGAGAATGTTTTTTTTATATGACACTTGGATTTTAAATTAACTAAATGTTCATCATTTATTGATCGAAATATACATGTATGCATTGAATCACTACTTTTATTTCGCTATTTTTGAATGACAAGGATCAGGATCACCGTAGTTCATACCTTGGCATTTTAGTTCCAACAACCCCAGCTACAACGCTTCCAGTATGAATGCCAATGCGAATTTGTAATTTTTCACCTGAAAATAAGAAAATTGGTTAACTTTGCCTATTTGTGGTGCAATAACACTTTTACTTTACCTGGTCTATGAGGAATTTGAAAAATAACCGAGCCAGCTAACAAATCTAGTGCCATTGTTGAAATTTCCGATATATGATTTGAACCTAAAAGTAAAAAACGAAGTTTTTATTTGAATTTCAAAGCAAGAATTGGAGTCACATTTTAATACCGTTGGGGACCGGAAGTCCTGTATATGTAGAAGATTATTGTTCATATTTGCGAAGAAAGAAAGAGAAAAAAGGCTTACAGTTGAATTTTAAATTAAAACTCATGTTATATGTATTTAAGACGAGAAAGGTAAATATTTGAAAAAACATATAACAAACCTAAAACATTACCTGACGCCACCTGTAAAAAGCAAAAAAAATGACATGAGAATACTTTGACTCACTTTCACTTTCAAGTATAATCATATATGATGTATAGGAAATTGGAAATTCTTTCCGTCTACCTCTATTTCTATATGTCAACTTAAGTTGAGCGAAAAAAGATGAATTGAAATTTTTCTTTGAAAGTAAAATTCCAAGTCTTAACTTAAAAGTTTATATAGATACAATCATTTGAAGAAAAAGAGAATATGAATGACATACTTGTTATTCATGCAAAAAAGAAGAGAAAAGTTTCCTGAACTGGAAGAAAATAAAGTTTGATCTTTATTGACAAAAAAGTGTCTGAACATGCAAAAGATGAAATTTTTTCCTCAGTTCTCTTCTCCGAGAAACAATTGTAATTGTGCCAAGAAAGTATAATCCAAATACTTACCATGTAAGAATCCTATAATTAACGAAATGAAATCTTTAAATTTCTAGATCATAATTTCTAATCGTGCCAATATCATACCCCGATCGTTTCCACTTTATAGACATCGTATCTCTCAATTCTTGCATCAAACAATTTATAAATTGAGTTGAGGAATGTAACAACTTCAAGTGGGTTGCACTCAGCCGCAATTTCCGTAAACCCGACAATATCGCTAAAATAAATTGTTACTTGTTCATACATTGTGGCTTGAACTTGTCTCTTTTGTTTTAATTCAACAGCTACGGCGGGTGGTAACATTTGGAAAAGGAGTCTATCGGATTTTTTCTTTTCCCTTTTGAGTTCATCTGCTTTGCGAATTAAATTGGTAGCAAAAATTTGAATTGTTGTTGTAGCACGATGAACAAGAATTATAATTATAGGTGACAAAATTACAACAAGGATCACAACCACAATTGTTATTATGGCCTGAGTATCTGCGTGCTCAAGTCTTTCTTCAACAGCAATTCTGTTTTAAAATATTAACAAATAATTATGGCAAAGAAACCGCATTTGTTTTCAAAGGAGCAAGCTTGCTTCTTGTCCTCTTGAAATAATTCACCTTATCTTTCTTCTCATCCGAATTTGTAATTCTCTCAATTCGTAAATATAAGCCGACATCATTTCATAGTATCGAATAGCCTCTTCAATATTTGGAGATTGTTTTTCATTGAGTAGAATTTTCAAACGCCTGAAATAAACAAGAAGCAATAAATGTAAAGTATAATACAGAAATAGGTTTCCCCTGCTACATGTACTAAATTCTATTCAAGTCAAAAAAGGATTTCTTTTGCAATGAAGAAAGAAGTAAACGTTCAGTTTTCACACCACACTACTCAAAAATTATGTGATCCGATAGAAAAGGACTAAGGAGTACGGTAGCATTTTGTTTGCACTTTTTCCAATAGTTATTCTTATTATCTATATTTAGGACATAAAATATTGCCCGATAAAATCTGAACATTTATTATTTGTCCATATACACACAAAAAAGAGAATATTACGTTACATTTTCTGTATTTCCCCATAACTTTCAAGTCGCTCCCCAATTGTTTTATAGTAATATTTTGCAGATGTCGCAAATTCCAGGGAAGAATTGAGATATTCTGTTCCAAGCGTGTCGTGTCGGATATATTTGATGTAATTTGGTTGTGAAAGTAATCCGCGTCTAACAAAAAAATAACGATACATAAGTGTGTCACAAAGCGTTCAATTTATATTCATATTCACATTTTCAAGTTCTACTTACCCAAAGTAGTTTATTCCATAAACAATAGATATTCCAACATTTTCAACGGATCGGAGTAGATTTTTATATGCGATAAGGAATCTAGATTTCAAATTAAGTTAAAGTTATTAGACTTTTGAGTAAATTTTCATATATTAATATTTCATAATAATATTCACCTCCAAACGTTACTACTATTTGTCTCCTTGATTTCATTAGTCAAATATTCCAGCATATAATGATTAATCCTCGTATCTAAGCAAACATGCAATATTAAACTCATATTTAACTTCCTTAGGGCAAATTTAGGCAATTAAACTCAACATCAAGCAAGTCATAAATTCAAACTTACAGTACTCCAGTACTTCTGCAATGTTTGAATTTTCAGGACTAATTTGATCTCTGGATGGAAAATTCAATCATAAAGTATAAATTTTCATTCTGTCAACAATTAGCAATTCATTTATTTTTACCGAAAGTCCTCAAGCCTTATTTGAAACCGTAATTTGGAGTCAAATATTCTATCAGTATCGTGAATACGGAGGACATTTGGCCAATGTATAATCTTCTCAAGGGCCTCGTCCGTTTTGACGAATCTGTCAGTTAGGTTGGAGCTGTTTGAAGATACAGAAGGATTTTCAAAGTAATATGTCAATGAATCACGCTCAACAGTTAGTCAAAGTGGCTGGTAATGAAAGGAAGAAATGCAAAATTTCTTACACACCTCAACACACTCTCATTGAGAAAAATATAATAAGCAACAGCAGAGCGTTCACTTTGGAGTCTTGAAACAAGATTTGCAATTTGCGATGCAGTACTCACCTAAAAATTTGGTTTATAGAGCAAATAAATATAAAACACGAATAAAACCATGCATTTTCTTTTATTAAAATCTTTAAAAAAAAATTTATTATGGAGTCCTTCAAAAAAAAGTCGCATCATTTTTTGACTCGTAAATATAATTCGAAAAGGAAGCAGCCAGCAGGATTTAGATTGTCATTTATTGTTTGCTGTACTCCGTTATGATTGTACTTGAAGGAGAAAGTTCAGAAGATGAAGCCATGCATATTATGCTGTAGTTGGTGAAAGTTAAGTGATGATGGTTTCGGCTTGGGGAAAGCTTACCAGAAGAGTAATGTACACAAGACGAAATAAAGTAACTAAAATCGAACAAAAGGAATTTTATGACTAACTTTTTACGTGCGTTAGCCCCAAACTTTAAAAAGTGAGTATTTTTGCTTTTTCTATTTTATCCATTATCATGCATGAAGAACGAAAGTCCAAAAATAGTGAGTCTTTGTCTATGCAGAGCCAAGTAAAAATTGTGGAACTTAAAATGAATGGCACTATGATTCTCATAGTCCAGAAAAAAATAGCCATGCATGTATTCGAGTGAGAAAATTTCCAAACATTTTTCACATATACTTTTGCAAATAGAATTTATATCTCTTCCTGTCATAGAAAATTCATTCTTCCATTCAATCTACATAATTTGATAATCCTACTACTAACAAAAAGTAGGATTTCAACTTCACTTTAGCTCAAAAGTACTCACGAGTTATAAGTAGTCTCAGTAAATACAAAAAACGAAACTTCGGCTAGAAAAAATTAGAATATTTGTAAAAAAAAAATCTCAAATTTTTGCATTCTTGTAGTTCTCCCACCTCGTTCCTCTTGTATTTCAGTCACAAATCGTCCCACATTAAGAGTCATGTCAACCTAATAAAACCAAATTTTACTTTCTCCAGGTATTCTACGATTAGAAAAGGAATTTGTTGTTTGTAATCTTGAAGTTCCAACCATGAAAGGAACTCAAGATTTATTTTTCTTATGAAATTTTGCTGTCTAGCAACAAAAAGTTAATAGAATTTTATGCGATTACACGTGCATTGTGGTGGTTGTTGCATATTCAATCATGGTAAATTGAAATTATTTTTATTATTTTGAATGAAATTTGATGTATTAGGATTTCTTTTTTAGCGAAACCAACTATTTTAATTTAACTTTTTTCAGGTAAAACAAGAATTCAAAACTTACGTCTTACCTGTCTATCTATATCTGCTACTTCAGATTGATAGGTCAGAGTTTGGCAAAGACTTATTATATTTTGTGTAATCAAAAGTACAATTGGAACCAAGGGTAATACAATCATTTGGAATGCCTGCAGCTTTCTTCCTTTTTTCCAGGCTGATGCAAAGTTACAACACCCGATCTGTAACAGGGAAATAGCTCAGTAATATAATATAACATTTCATTTGAGCTATTTTCATGTGACACGAATTTAACACATGTTGATTGAAAGAACATGTTAAATTTGTCTGTGACGGCCGATTTATGCTCACACATTCAATGCGTCATATTATATTTATTGGGAAATAATTATAAAGATTTTCCAACTTAATAGTGACGTATTGCCTATTAATTTGGTTGGTAGAAAATATTCCGAACTTCCATTACTTTTCAAATTAAAAATTAAACTTCAAGTGGCATTAAGTCTTTCGTTTCTCTTGGCATATGCAGGATTAAGGATACAGGATTAAAATTCTTTTCCTTCTTTTATATGACAAAAAGTTTCAAAGGAATTTAAAATTAGCTACTTTCATCTAATTAATGTTCTTCTCTAAACCTTTTCCAAATTGATTTTGAGCGTAATGCTCTAAACTTTTACGTCATAAGGAAAATACAGAAGATTAATTTTCGGTTCTTAATCAATTACTTTTATCCTTTATCAACTATTCATTTCATTTCTTACCTTAAGTCTTCCAAATGATGTCTCACTACCCACAGAACCTTGATTTGAACCACAATCTTTATCCTTATCACCATCTCCTCCATTGGATGCTCCATTTTTTCTGTGAGAATGATGATGATGCTTATGATGATGACTTGATGCAGCAACTGCAACTCGGCGTGAAATACATTCTGAAGGAAGCATTATTGCCGTGTTATTTTTATAATTTTTACTAAGTCCGTTGTTTCCAGCAGAATATATTGTTGCTGCAACTGGTGGTTTAAAAGTAGTTTCACTTTTACTTAACGTAAGTTCCCTTGAATCATCTCGATCAGAAAATTGCTCTCCACCTCCTTCTTCCAAGTTTCGTGTTGTTTCAAGAAAATTAAATTCTGAACTTAAAGGACCAACTTTATTTGTAACTGGAAGCATTATTAGCTACAAAATCCTAACTGGAGCAAGGTGTGGTAAATTCCAAAGGATTTATGGGGTTTTGAGGTTAAGCAAAAAAGAAATAAAAATCATTTATAAAGGTTATAAAGAACAAGGGGGATCAATATTGAAATATCAGAGTAAAGGTTCGCAGGTTGAATAATCAAATTGAAGCTGAGGAGAATACAAATTATGTGAACAATTTTGTAAGGAATAGGAGTTCAATTTCACTACATCAAATAATGGCTGGTATATAACCCCTTGAGTAAGAATTATATTGACACATTAAACATTGAAACCTCATTCAATCCCAGTACAGTAAAATACTTAGGTTCAAGCGAAGCAAAATGTACAAGTTAAACCCTTTTAGGCCATTCCAACGTATGTACATTTGCTGGAAACTTGGAAAGCCAAATAACTTAATTGTTAAACGTTAATTACTCCTTATTATCAAAACTTTCACTTAAATACAAAGAAATCTACTGCCTTAAACTGGAATCTTTGTTAGCTTATGAAACACCTAAAAGTAATGAAGTTTTCTAGGTATTATGTAACTCGCATATTTACACAACTTTCACAATTCTGAGTTATGACTGTCTTTGTCTTCTGCTAAAATGAAGTTTTATGCAGCCTTCCAAGCTAGAAAATAAAATGGCTTATAAGTTTTTAGTCAAATTGAGACACACAATCAAAATGGATATTAAACCATGGTATTCGTATTATATTGATTTAGTCGTGCATGGATCTATACCGTGATGAAAAACAAATATAGATTGGATACTTGAAACTTTGACTCTGCAAGTCATTCCTAACAGGTAGCAATTGCTTTATTACGGTTTGTCATGCCAGAATTTCATTAGGGTAAATGTTGGACGAAATAAAGAGAAGAGACGGACATTAATTTGTGCTTACATTCATCCAACATTAAAAAGAAGAAATTATTATAATTTGAATCATTTATACACCAAATTTCGTTCTTTTCACAAATTTCACCGTTACTCGTTCATATAATCAGGAGTTTAATCTTTGTTTTACTCCTCTTCAGACCTACGTACAATTGAATATACGTGTTTGTTTTATATCATTTTGGCTATTATCCATTGATATTGGTACAATATTAACAATTTAGATACCATGCCGTTTGATTAATTCTTAATAATTCTGGAATCCTTTCATCAAGTACAAATCCGTTGCAATTTTAAAATTGTTTCAGCATGATGCAATTTTGAGAGATTTAACAATGATCCGACTATCATCAAAAAGAAAAAAAATACAATATGAATACTTTAGTCTTTGATTAGAACTGATTTTATGAAGATTTTTTGTTTACTAGATTGAATTCTTTGCATTCTTAATTTTTTTATTTGCCCTGTTTTTCCTTTCCGAGTAGAAGAAGACAATCATAATCATAGGAATGGTAGCAATGGATTCAATCAATTTCCCTTACATTGTTGGTTTTTTAAAAAGATATCCCGTACATTAGAAAGCAGGAAAATTCCTCTGTTTTTTTTGTCTTCGTCAAGAGAAAGGAGATGCTTTATAGATATTAGAAAGAGATATTTCCTTATGCTTTCGTATATGAAACTTTTCTTTTGACTTTTTCATTTCTTTTTCTTCTTGTATATCGATAAGTATTTATTCTTTCTTTTTTGGTTGATTTGGTTTGGTTGGTTGGAACCAGTTCTTTGACTCTTATGGATGGATGGAACAAGATTCATAGATTCTAGTTCCCTTTTACTTTCTCCGGCTTTTGCTCTTGAGCAAATCAATAATTCCCTGGGGATGCTTTGGAAAAAGAAAAATATGTAATTCCACTATGGATAAGTAAGCAGCAGTGGTAGAGAAATAGACCGATATATTCTCTACATTAAGTGGTTTTGTAATTCAACCGTATTATAAATATATGCGCATATTATTTATTTATACGGACCATAAAAATATTATATATGGATGGATGGACTTTTCTTTATTCTTCGCTCAACGAAATAACAGTAACAAAATTTACAATAATATGTTTGAAAATATTAAAGATTTCTGGATTTTTTAGATGTCGTAGTCGTCGTACTTGTTGTGGATCCTCCGCAAAAATGTCTTCCAGGTCCAATACATGCTGCATAGCCCATGACGTGTGGAATATAGGACTGCTGTTGTACACCAGTTAGTAAATGTGCAAATGGGCCACGAGAATAAATAACAACATCATCACCCCCATGTGTTTCAGATTGAAGTGGAACTCCTGTCATTTGCATGTATTCCGGATGTTCTAAATTACATTAAGAGTGAGAGTCATGTAGAAAAAGGAAAAAAACCCGGCTTATAAGTGTGCAGGGAAAAAGAGTAATCTTATTGAATGAATATATTTTCTCTCGCTTTCACTTGCATTCATTCAGATAGAGGAGAAATTGACTCCTTAAACTTTGATTTTGGAAGCTTGATCCTGTGACAGACAGACCAAGCTCAATTAATTTTCACTCACTCACTGACTTTCACCAAACGACCTAAGGTGTTGGATGGATGTAAAGCAAATGTTAATGGATCGAATGTCTTTACGATACCATTCAATTCCCACTTTTGAATTAAAAGTTAAATTGAACGTAAAGAAAAAGAGAAATGAAAAATCACTATGCTCACTACAGGGGTGAAAGTAGTGAGCGAAAGAATGAAAACACATTACACGTTGAAACGGCAGTAAAATTTCGATAAGGGTTTCAGATAAGTCATAATAAGTACATTAATGTTTGTTAGGAGAAAAGAAAAAGTATGTACAGACATTTTCCATAGAAAATGACTTATAATGTAATATAATATAATACACAACATATGTAATGGTCCATGAGGATGAAAAGAGAAACTTAAACGAAGATGAATTGTAATATAAGTTAAATGAAAAATAAAATACAATATAAGAACTGACGAAAGCTGTTTTACTTCTTTTTAAATGAAATAAGTATGAAATAAGCTAAAGAGAGAAAGTATTGAGGATTTTTTTTATCTACGTAAGCTTTTCTTAAGAAGGAGAAAATTCCAAAAGTTAAAATCTTTGATAAGTTTGACTTTCTCTTTAGACTTTGAATAGGTTCTAAACTTTACAAGGAAAAATAAGTTGGGAGTTTCGTTTCCCTTTTCAAACAGCAAGAAGGAGAAGAGAACATCTATTTCCGTATTGAACGGATCTAATGTCGTAACTCTCAAGTACTATTTCTTTTTACTCTGTCAGAGAAAATGACAGAAAGGAAAAGTGAAATTCTTCTGTGAACTTTTTAGAAATTGACTTACCCAAGTTATCATTTGTAAGATCATACCGATCTCCATTGTCATCTGGATGTTTGAATCCGGGTCCATTAGCATAACTCAATGTTGTATATGGCAGCTCATCAATATCCGAAATCCCAGCAAAGCCCAGAATCGGATTCCCTATTGTGCATACATATTAGAAAATACTATAAAATCCATTAGTTTGTTTACAAGAAATTTCAATCAGGTTTTGAAAGGGAGTGGGACATATGCAAATATGAGTCCTAAAAATTATATTTTGTTGATCACTTTTCTATTTACTAAAAAATCAAGATTTCCATTTTGAATTGATTTTAACTAAATTTATCCGAGATGAATAGGTTTTGCTCAAATTGAACAAAACTAATTGTTGATTTAAAAAGTTTTGCAGCATAAAATTTGCAAATAATCGTGTGAACTTTAATTCAGCGTTCTGACCACAAGGTTATTGAGGATTGAATGGTTTTCCTATGTTTATTTGGGTAGTTTTACCTCTTTGTGGATACCCATTAATATTCATAACATGAGAGTGATCTGCTGTGACCACAATTAATGTATTTTCCTCTTCAGTCATTTCAGCTGCAGTAGCCACGGCTGCATCCATAGCTATAGTCTCAACTAAAGCTTTTTGTGCTTTTGTGGAATGATGGGCATGGTCAATCCTTGCGAAGACAAAAAGAGGAAAGGAAAAGATCATATCAATAAAAAAAATTACCCAAGAGTCAACCTTCCGTTAAATAAATATTATATGACTTTTAGTTTTTTACACTCTTACCGTCCACCTAAAAACACATAAAAAAAAACAAAATATAGTTACTTAAAAGCAAGAGAGCCAAAATGATAGAGTAGAAAAGAGAAAGTCATTCAGTTGTAAAATTAGATTAACTTTTTGTCAGATAAAAAATAAAATGGTGAAAGTAAATGTGAGTGTAATGTAATGTCCGGGAGTGAGTATCTGTCTTACTAACCTTCAATAAAAAGGAAGTAGCCAAGTGGATTTTTGGAAAGGATATCTATGGCTTTTTTAGTCATTTCAGGCAGGCTTGGGTCTGCACTAGCGTCCGCATCCATCACGTAGTCCATGTGGTCATAAGAAAAAAGACCTGCTCTAACATCAAGGGAAAAAATTGAAAGAAAAAAACTTACTTTAGCAGTCTAATTACTTGTAATTGGGGTTTACTTTCTCTAGACAATTCTAGATAGACATCTTAAGCTATTTTTTACGATAAGAATACAAAATGCTATCTTAAGAATTTACTCTTTCATCTACTTTCTCTTCCCTTTAAATTAAAAGTAAAAGTCTATCTTCATTTAACAACTAATAACAAATGAACCTTAAAAGTGAAAGTTTTCCATCTTCTTAAAAGAAAATAAATGGACAACAAAATTCCTAACAAATTCCTTTCTTTTTTTTGTTCATTACTTGTAGACTAAGAATAGTAAGAAAGAACGTACCTAACAAATAGTCAGTTTCAGAGGCATTAACAGAAAGTAATTGTTCCCGATTGATAACGTATTTTGACTTTTTATTCTTTTTCAAATCCTTCCATGTATTTATTAAATTCTTCCCATCTCCTCTTCGTCCTGGTTGTCGACTTTCAACATCTAATACATTTTTAGGTGTAAGCTCACGTCTACCTCCACCAAGTATAACCTGAAAGAAAGTATGAAGAAAGTTTATTAATTTAAATCCAAACTTACTTAAAGTTTATAGTGTATTAAAAACTTTGTGATGTGATACGTTCTGAGCATCATCATAGTCATCATCATAACTTTCGCTTCCAATTTTTTGGAAAAAATGATCAGAGTTTTCTTTTGAGACAAAATGTGAAAGCAATAGAAAGGGGCAAATATTACAAATGATTTATAACGTCAAAGTCTAATTCTATAAAGAACATGCACCATTCCCTGAGACTGAGAGGCAATGTGACTCACCTTCTAACTTGACCCTATCAGTAAAATAATACTATCTACACCAAATAAACGTGTCAATAGGTCAAGGTATTTAGGAGATGTCTTATCGACCGACAGCAGAAGGAGGTCTTAAAATATGACATAAAAAACGAGGACATAAAGATGAAGCCATTTTATCATAATAATTCAATTAACCAAATCATTCCATGAAATTATAAGCACTACAATACACAATGGTCATAGTCACTAAAATAAGAGAGAAATGCTGCATTTAAAACTTGCTTACAGGATTAGAAATTAGCTGGTACTGGGTCTAGGGAGAAACATATTTTCTAATATTTCGATGAGCTGGAAGAGAATTTATATGAATTTGATGAAGACAAGATTAGGCAAGATTCTCTAGTCTTACGGTGAATGAATTAAGACGGAACTGATAAGCTTTTCTTTAAGTTTAAGGTTTAGTTCATTTCTATAAATGTTGATAGTCAGAAATAGAAAGAACTACAACTTTGAAGTTTTGAATACAATGGTGAAAGTGAAGATGAGGATGAGTGTAGTAAATAACCAAATTGAGCTCGAATTTCTCATTTTTAGTTTCTATCTGTTGATGTAGTCATAAATATTTAAATAAGTATAACTAATTCATATTAATTAAAAATTCCTTACATTAATACTTTTTCCAGGTTCACGTAAAATTAATTGTTCAGCTATATCATCACACGCTTCAGAATTTTCCCCCGCAGATCTAGGAATAAGCACGATTTGATATAGAGGAATAGAATTAGAAACTTATTTGCGTACATACCTAATCATAGCATCATTTTCAAAATCCCGATCTGAAATATGGGCAAATGTGGCTGCTGGACTTGCATGAGTTATTCGTGTAGTTGTTATAATACCAGTTGATTTCCCTGCGGCCTGTATAATAATTTCATAAAACAAAATATTCAAGTACATTAGAAATAAATCCAATCTCTGTCAGGTCTTTTAGAATTTTGTGAAATTCTTCTAAATTCCATTTGCATTTCATTCACTGATTTGACATTCAAAAAGAAGGTATGCGATATGTATAGTGGAGTGATTTGGTGTAATATTCAATTTATAGATAAGAAGAATACGGACAGAGTGAGTAAAGGAATTTTGAAAGGAGTAGGATTAATTTCCATATTCTGCATGTATGTATGTATAATCATACGTTTCATTTCATTTCATGCCTAGATGCTTAAACTTGTTGTATGCGGACTAGTCTAGTAGTATGCATAATATTAAGGTTTTCGAATTTTCTCCTTTAAGCTCCTTGATTCAATTACATTCTAATATATTGTAAATATCTATCGAACCGATAGTAGTTGGCCTGGGCTCAGGGATAGTTTCCAGTTCTGTTCGTCTGATGGAATTTATTCATGTGATATTTAGGAATATCGGATTTCATAAGGTCATCTGACATGGATTCCCGGAGACAGTATGAAATACTTATACTATTGGATTTTGGTTTCATATTAAAGTGGTTAAGTAGGTACTTTGGGGATTCTCAGTTTAATAACTCCAATGTAATCGAAATGAAAAAATGAAATGCCGACATTTGAAATGAAAGTGAATTCAAACGAGTTGCATATGCATGGTTAGAAATCGATGAATCGTTTTCAATCAGAAAACTTCTATCTCGAGATGTTAAATAAAGCTGGAGTGGACTAATGCAGGAAAGATTGGATTGAAAATGACTGAGATTGTATATGTAAACATGGTTATAGGTTCTTCAAGGAACTAAATTGTTTTTTTTTTTAAGCGTAAGGGATTCTTACCTGAGCCCATTCAAGTATAGATTTCGCATGATTACTAACATTCATTTGGGAAGTACAATCGCGGAAATGAACGGCCGGTGTTACCCCAATTGTTGCAATATTAGCCTTCGTGCCACAGAGATATGCTGTTGCTGAGCATGCAGAATCTGCAACTTGGGAGTCAGTGCAGTAAGTCTGTAAAATAAACAAAAAGTCATTCACTTAATCGGTTTGATTGCCAAGAACCGTTGATAAAATTGTGTCCTCAAATTCGTCCAAATTATATCAAGCTTAGTTTAAAAAGGAGCTTATTTAATTCTTTTGAGAAGTATTAAAACTGCACCATATATATAATATATAACCATAATCCAATGCAAATCAATCATTTTTCCTTTCATTTCATGTTCATCGCTTTTTCTTTACACTTGTAAAAGATGAATGTTCAATATCGTTTCATGGGTAAACAAGTGAGTTTTTTACTCATAAACTTTGCTTTTCTTGACATAAATTGAATTACACACGTTTTTATTGTTCTTTTTCTTGGGGAGTCGTGTTTAAGCCAAAGGAAATTCAATTTGGCATTATATCGTATGCAACATGTGCCTTTTTTGTTTACACTAACAAATTTGAGTTTACATATTTAACTAAGTTTACCTTTGAAATCCCAATATGTGGAAATTTTTCAAAATTGAGTTGGGCCTCTTCTCCAAACGGTAGTCCCTCAAGTTGCCCTTTGAGAATACGGGCTCCGGTCACTAATAAATAAAATATTTAAACAACAAGACATGAACCACAGTTTAATGGAAGCTGACATGCAAGATAAAGCGAACCTGTTGGAAGTGACATTCCATCGCCAAGAAAAAAAATTATATTTTTAGCTTGCTTTTCTACTCTTTTCTCAGTCAGTTTATCAAATAGTTCATTTTGTGCAGAATCATACCAATGGGCTGCATCTGCATAATTGAGTTCAAAAAGGTGAAATAAAAAATGCAACATTTGCCAAACTAAACAATCAAACCTAATTAATTTTTTACCTTCTGCTTTCGTATTTCCAGCTCTGAATTTTAGATTCGGTTTAAATGAATGCATCCATTCATCAAAATCTACAGAAGTGAAAGGGACCATCAATTTAAATTTCATTCATTCAATTCCTTCATTTCAGTTTAGATTATATTAAAATTCTTTAAAAGTTGTAGCAAATGAAAGCCTGAAACTTTTCCTTTCTTCTACTCTACTTGCTTACCTTCAACCTTATTCAAGAAATGAGCTGCTTTACTTTCAACAATCCGAACAGGAAAGGATTGTGGAAGTATAGTATAAACTAGAGCAAAAATTAAAATCTGTAGACTCAACATTTTCTATAAGAGGTATCCGACTAGAAA